>CM053505.1:48765212-48969508 GCA_028627145.1 Eidolon dupreanum | reverse complement strand
CTATTTGCCTGATAGTCACTTTTCTCCTTATTATGTTTTTCTTTTTTTTTTTTTTTTGATTTGTTATTTTCTTTAGGTGAGCTGACCCCTTTCAGTATTTCCTGTGGTGCAAGTCTCATAGTGGAGAATTCCCTCATTTTTTGTATGTCTGGAATGGTCTTAATTTCTCCTTCATATCTAAAGGAGAGCTTATCTGGATTCATTATTCTAAGCCAGTAGTTCGTTTCACTTAATAGTTTAAATATTTGATTCCATTCCTTTCTGACTTGTAAGGTTTGCGCTGAGTAGTCTGATGAAAATCTACTGGGTTTTTCTTTGTAAGTTACCATCTTCTTTTCCCTGGCTTCCCTGAGAATTCTGTCTTTGTTGTTGATTTTTTAAAAACTTTAATATAATGTGTCTTGGTGAAGGCCCTTTTGGGTTGAGGGAATTGGGTGTTTTGTTGACTTCTTGAGTTCCAAGCTCCAGTTCATTCCATAGATTTGGGAAATTCTCGCCAACTTTTGTGTGAAAATGCTTTCTAGTCCCTGCATTTTTTCCTTGCCTTCGGTAATGCCCATTATTCTTATGTGTTCCTCTCCTGATGATATCAGCTAGTTCTTGGATTTCTCTGTCACTTTTTTTCATTCTTCAGTTTCTCTCTTCCTCCTTTTGATTTATTTTTAGATTTCTTCCTTTGATATCAGTGATCCTTTTCTCCATTTGGTCGACTCTTTTTTCCAAGTTTGCTATTTCATTTTTCAACTCTTGTATTATGTTGTTTTTTTTTTTAATCTACAGAGTATCTATTCTGTTTTTTTTGAGAGTTTCATTCTCCTTGCTCTGTTCATCTAGTTTTTTTTTTTCAATTCCTGAAATATTTGATATGAATTAGTTTTAGAGCTAAAGGAGTTATTCCTGAAGTAACTTCCTGAATTCTGTGTAATTTCAGTCACATATTTCTAAGTCTGTAAGCTTATTTTCTGGATATTTTTACCTTTCTTTCTGAGCTGCCTTGTTATCTTGATTGTTCATTGTGTTTAATGGACTATTTTTCTATCTGGACATTAATGTTAGTGTATTCTGCTCTTTTTCCAGAAGGAAGATTTGTTATATAAAGGTCTCTTTTTAGCCGGTTGCAAAGATGCTTTTCTTTTGGTTTTCAGTAGGTGATATCTAAGTCTCTTGCATACCTGCTTTATATAAAGCCTTAATAATGCCTTTTTATTTTCTTGTAGATATTTAATTGCTCTCCCTACTCTCAGTCTCATTCTCTGTCAGTGTTAGCAACAGATTCAGTAGTGTTTGCTCAGGTCCCTGGGGCTCTGTGGTGATTGGTCTCATAGGGTATAGGGGGAGGGGCCCTCTGGGTTGTGAGTTGGGAGCTGCAGCTCAGCCTCGGTTTTGTATCTTAGGCCAGTAAAAATCAACTGTTGTTTTTTCTGCTATCCCATCCCACTTCTCTACTTTCTGCTCTGATGACTGGACATTGCTGCTGGCTGCTAGATGTTCCAGCACTTCCAGGTAGGCTGATTGGGGAATTTACTGCACCTTCTCCCCTCACTCTCTTCCTGCAGGGAGCTCCACTGGCTCCGAGAGGTAGCTTCAGTCTTGGCAGCGGTTGCTCAGATTCCCCAGAGTGTCTGTGGTGTTTGGTCTTGGCGGATTTAGGGGGAGGGGCCCTTTGGGTTGAGGGTTGTGGGCTGCTACTCAGCTTCAGTTTTGCAACCTCGGCCGGTAAATATCAACTGGTGATTCTCTGCCATCTGCTTCTCTGCTTTCTGCCCTGATACCTGGGCCCTGCCAATGGCTGCCTCGAGTTCACAGCACCCTCAAGAAGCCGTTCAGAGACCTCACTGCACCTTCTTTCCTCCCCCTCCTCCTAGAAGGAGCTCCAGAGGCTGTAAAAAGCATCTTCTTTATTTCTTCCAGTCCACTGCCTGACATCCAGAGTTCTGACCTGTGATAGCTCTTATTCATTGATCTCACACTCAAACATGCTGATGTTTCATTTGGGTGTTTTTTGTTGAGTTTTAGATGTTCAGCTTATTGTTGTTTCAAGGGGAGAGAATGGGGACATCTCTCACTCTGCCATGTTTCTCCCAACCAATTCACCCATTTTAAATTTTATGATTTAATATTTTGTTTTGTTTTTACCATATTCAGAGATACATGCAATGTTCACCACAGTCAATTTTAGACTTTTTCATCACCCCCCCCAAGAAACCTCATTCTATATTTGTAGATTTGTCTGTTTCTTTATTCAGCTTCTTCAATTTTTGTCTCATTTTTTAAAGACCTGTTGTTTGTGTGTGAACATTTAGGATCATGATGTCTTGCAGGTGGATTGAACCAGGTCTATCTTAGGGATTGCACATTATTCAGGGAATTTGTATCCTCTTTCGAGGAAAGGGTTGTGTATTTTCAGTTGTACATGAGATAGTTGTATCTGTGTTTCTGACTCTATGCATAACAACCAAGATCCTTGCCATTTTGGTTAGTTTATGTCCATCAGGTCCACTGGGCAATGGAAGGAATTACTGGAGAAATGGTAGATTTATATGAATAGAACACCTCATCATATACATTTGATTACTAAAATTTTTCTCTGTTGAGGTTACCTTTTATTGAGAATTCACATGGGTCATAAATATCTTCATGTTTTTTATACACTCAGAGAGTTCTATCCACAAGTCTCTTTGCCACACTGCCTTGTCATTAGTTCTTTAATTGTGATGCTTTCAAGTTCTTAAACATTCAGCCAAAACACTCTATGAATTTTTTATACAATGGCATGTCTGGAAACTTCCTCTGCCAAACAAAATAAATAAACAGGTGCACTTTTCTAACTTCTGTCCTCTGAAAGTTCTTCCATTCACTACTGTCCTTCAATGATATCCAATAAATTGTGGAAGCACTCCAGCTGTCTACTTCTGGGTGATGCCTTCATTTTATTCAGAACCATCTCTAAACCAGACCCAAGTTTTCTCTTGCTTTGTCAAATAGTTGTAGAAAATTCTCATGAAGCCATAGGTGCAGGCTGGGAGAGAGACATAGTGTAGCAGGAATAAAGACCATGTGCATTAAAGCCACTTCTTCAGGTAGATTATTTGTGCCTTTGGAGATTGCTAAATCACAATATTGTATATAACACCATCATTTGATGATAGATTACTGTTGTGCATGCTCAACTTTATGGGAAGGTATGTAGGTCAGATACTCCTCAGTTCATAGTGGGAAGTTCAGGTGGCATGATAACTTGGTGGCCATGGTTAAGTGTTCAGTCTCTGCTAAGGCTCAGTAGCAAGTCGAAAATTGTTTTTTGAAAGGAGGGTAGTCATCTGCAGAGGATGGCAGAGCTACAAAATACAAAAATTATTTGCTGTGTTTCACTTTTAGGGGCTTGCATAGAAGCCTGACTTGTTATAGAGCCTTCTCTTTCTATGATTCCACTCAAAGCTAGCATATTTTTGGGTCATTAGGTAAATGGGCTGGAGTACCACACCCAAATGAGGACTATGTTGCCCCCCAAATTTGAAGAGGCCCACTAGCTTTTATGTCTCATGTTTGGTTGCAGAAAGGGCCTAATATAACAACTTCTTCTTTATCTAAACTATTATTTTATCCTAAAAGAACATTTTTGCATGTTCCATGACACTGAATCCCTAGAAATTTTACTGAGGTAGAAAACTCTTGAATTTTTGTCAAATTTATTTCCCACCCTCAGACATACAATGTCTTGCTAATAAGTCTAGAATTGTTTCTACTTCTTCCTTCACAGGTTTAGTCAGTACAACGTCATCAATGTACTGTCTTGTGGAAGGAAAAATTGATCAAGATCCCTGCGAACTAAGTTATGAAATAAGACTATGTATTTAATATACCCTTGATGTAAGGCGATATATTTTTATTGCTGGCTATGCTAACTAAAACAAACTACTTCTGGTGGTCCTTATTAACAAGTATGGAGAATAAAGCATTTCTCAGATCTGTAGCTGTGTACCAAAGTACCAGGACATGTGCGAACTTACACAATGAAACAATATCTATCAGCTGCAATTGAAATTATCACTGAGTTGAGCTTACAATTATCCAAAGTAATTCTTCAAAATCCTTTTGTTTTTCATAAATGCCAAATAGGTGGATTGAATGAGGATGTGGTGGAAACCATCATCCTTGCATCTTAAGTAGCTGGTGATGGCTTAAATTTCTGCAGTCCTTGCAAGAATGCACTATTGCTTTTCATTTACTATTTTCCAAGTAGATGCAGATCTACTTGCTTCTACTTGTTCTTTCTCACCATAATAACCCTCACTCCACAGCTCAGGGAACCCACGTTAGGATTCTGCTAGTTACTGAATATGTTATTCCTTCAAGACATTCCCATATTTTTACTATTAATTCCCACACATATTCTCCAGATTTCTCACTGTATAAATTGAAAAAATATAAAATTATTTTGTCACGTAGTGAGCATTCTCATGGATCACACTTTGTACCTATTAGAACCTTCTGAGACTTGAGTTTAGTTATATGTCTAGAAACAAGGGGGGGGGGGTGTGTGTGAGTGGTTCCTGAGAAGAATCAGCAGTATCTTGCAAAACCATTAGTTTGCTCAGTAAATGTATTGTTAATTTCCTCAGACTGGATTGGAAAAGGTGCTTCTACTGGCAAAGAAGATTTTTATCAGAATTTAGGCATTTAATGTCCACAGGTTTGTCAAGGCTTCCCATACCTCTTCATTTCAACTACCAGGAGTCTGTTTCTTACCAGTCAATTTTTTTATTTTAATAGCACACACCTTCAGGGGTTGGAAATTTCACTTCTGTTGTAACTCAGCCACTATCAGGATAAAACTCTGTGTTTGTTTTTCAGCAATATCAGCTTTGAGGCTCTAGGAGATAAGCATTTCTCTCAGGGAACATGGACAATTTAAGGTCATTTATGTAATACTTGAGCTAGTAATTTGAATCCCTAAGCCCCTTTTTCGCTCTTCATTTTGTTCAGTGAAATCAAAAACAACCAGCCAATTTCATTATACTCATTTGTTCGAAAACAATGTTCTAAAATATCAAATACTTGGTCACTCAGAATCTTTCCTTGTATAAATATTTGATCAGAAGAATCTAATGGTGATATTTTGTGTATCTCTATACCTTATCACCAGAACCAATTCAGAAATCTCAACCTCAAGATTCTGTTTTTCAAAACCTTTCTCAGTACCAAAATCTATATAACTGAGTGTTCTTCTGAGAAAAGAGAATCAATAAGGTATACAGTTGACACTTGAACAACATGGGTTTGAACTGTGTGGGTCAACTTACATGTGTGTTTTTGAAAATAAATATATTGAAAACATTTTTGGAGATTAGTGACAATTTGGAAAAAAATTGCAGATGAATCACATACCCTAGAAATAAAAAAAAATTAAAAAAAACTTAGTTATGAATACATAAATTATATATTGATAATCTATTTTATCATTTAATACCATAAAACGTACATAAATTAATACAAAAATCAAAATTTATCAAAATTTATGCACACAAATAAACCATTAAGAAAAATGTAAATAAACATAAAAGATGCATATTAAACCATAACAGCATAAAATTAACTGCAGTACATATTGTACTACTGTAATAATGTCATGGTCACCTCCTCTTGCTATTGCAGTGGGCTCAAGTCTTGAGAGTATTCGCTTAAAACATTGTATAATGCTAATTATCTCCATGTGTGCAGTCTATATTTCAGTAAATTCTATATCACAGTAAAAAAAACTCTTGAAGTTCTCATATAGTTTTCATTATGTTTAGTGCAATATCATAAACCTTGAATAACACCATGAGACCCATACACAGTGCCACTAGTGATGCTAGAAGTCTTCCAAGAAGCTGAAAAAAGTCATGACATTACAAGAAAAAGATGAATTGCATAAGTACCATAGATCGAAGTCTACAGCTATGGTTGCCTGTCAGTTCAAGAAACATGAATCTAGGGTAAGGACCATTGTTCAAAAAAAGGAAAAAAAGGAAAGAAAATTTGTAAAGCTGACACAGCTACACCAAAAGGTGCAAATACTTTGCACTTTTAGTGAAATTCCTTTCATTTAATATTGTTAATGCAGCTTTTATGCAGGTGCAAAATTGGTATAAGAAAAGCATATCTATATACATATGATTCAAGAAAAAAACAGTCATTATATGACAACTTAAAACAAAAGGAAGGTGTAAGATTTAAAACAGTAGAATTTAATGCCAGCAAAAGATGGTTTGATATTTTTTTTTAAATAAAAGAGATTTAGCTTAAAAAAACATGAAGATAACAGGAGAAGCAACGTCTGCAGACCAAGAGGTGGCAGAGTTCCCAGATGCCATTAAGAAAATCATTGAGGAGAAAGAATATCTGACTGAACAGGTTTTTAACGTAGACAAAAAAATCTTGAAAAAAAAATGCCACAAATGACATTTATAAGTAAGGAAGTGAAGTGAGCACCAAGATTTAAGGTAGGAAGAGATAGACTAACTCTATTGTTTTGTGCAAATGTAGTCAGGTTTATGATGAGAATCATCCTCTTCTGTAAAGCTGCTAAACCCCAAGGCTTGAAGGGAAAAGATAAACACTAGATGCCAGTCTTTTTGTTATCCAACAAGAAGGCCTGGAAAATGAAAACACTTTTTCTGGATTGTTTCCATCAATGCGTGGTACCTGAGGTCAAGAAATACTTTGCCAGTAAGGAACTGCCTTTTAAAGTTCTTTCAATATTGGACAATACTCCTGGCCACCAGAACCCCATGAGTTTAACACCAAAGATGTCAAAGTTGTTGACTTGTCCCCAAATGCAATATCTCTAATTTGGCCTCTAGATCAGGGAGTCATAAAGACATTTCAGGCTTATTATACATGGTACTCTATGTAAAAGATTGTCAATCCTATGGAAGAGAACCTCAATAGAACATTGTAAAAGTCTGGAAGAATTGCACTGTTAAAGATGCCATCTTTGTTATGTTAAAATCTGTAAAAGCCATGAAGTCTAAAACAATAAATTCCTGGTGAAGAAAACTGTGTCCTGATATTGTGCTTGACTTCACAGGATTTATGAGAGAACCAATCAAGAAAATCATAAAAGAGATTGTGTATATGGTAAAAATAATGGGGGAGGGGTGAAGGCTTTCCAGATGTGGATCTTAAAGAAACTTAAGAGCTAATAAACATCACACCAAAAGCATTAAGAGAAAATGACTTGATGGAGATAAGTGCTTCTGAACCAGTATCAGACAATGAGGAGGAAGTTGTAGAAAAAGCAGTGCCAGAAAACAAATTGAATATTACATGATCTAGCCAAAAGATGCCAATTATTTAAGACTGATTTTGGCTTCTTTTATGACATTGACCCTTCAATAATAAGGGCACTGAAACTAAATCAAATAATGGAAGTAGGATTGGCACTGTATAAAAACATTTTTAGATAAATGGAAAAGCAAACATTTAGACAAAAATTATGATTTATTTCCATAAACTTAATGCCAAGTGTGCCTGTCTCTTCTGTTTCCCCTTCTACTTTCTCTACCTCATCCACCTCTGCCAACCCTGAGACAGCAAGACCAACCCATCCTTATTCTCTTCCTCCTCAGCCCACTCAATGTGAGATGGAAAGAATAAAGACCTTATTGATGATTCACTTCCATTTAATGAATAGTAAATAATCATTATTCCATACAGTTAATAAGCTTATCTTTTGTGTATGTTTGTGAGTGTATAAGACATTTTTGTGTCATCATCATTATGACCCAAGTATTCATTGTATAGAATATCATGTGCAAGACTAGGCATAGGTGAGTGATAGTTAATATAAAGTTAATGTCTTAGTGTTCTTACTTTTTAGAGCCTATTATCACAAGCATGTGTTTTTTAATGTATCAATGTTTTCAATACTATACTACAAATATGACTACTACTATATGCTATAAAAATTTTATAACAATTCATTCATTAGTACATAGGCTAGGCTACCATAAAGCATTGATATTGCTGCTTCTTCATTGTTAATGCATGAATTGTTATACCTATAAATAATATAATTTTATTTTTCACATTATTCTTTTATTTTTGATGTCTTATGTTAGTAATGCATAAAACATCTACAGTATTTTGTATCATATATGACAATATTGATGTAGGGACTGACAGATGATTTACCTCATAAACAGTCTATATAAACTTATGCTAACAGTACAGAACTGTAAGTGTATTTTCTCTTCCTTATAATTTTCCTACTAACATTTTCTTTTCTCCAGCTTACTTTATTATAAGAATATATACTGTATAACATACAAAATATGATTTCATCAACTGTTATGCTATTGGTAAGGTTTCCAGTTGACAGTAGGTGTTACTGAGCAAGGGCTCACTACCCAGCACATACAGAAGCCTATATTATGGCACCAGCTTTTGAGAAAAGATACAGTTTTTATTTGTGAATCAACCCACAGGAAGACTAGAGGCAAGGCTCAAATCTGTCTACCCAGGGCTCAGGGTGAGATTTTAAGGGGTTTCAGCACCAGATCTTCTTAGACAACAGCCCATGCACTTGTGAAAGGGTCCTGAGCTCATGTTCTGGTCAAGATAAAGGTTAACAAGTGTTATTCATAAACTTTGTTTCCGAGTCTTGTTAAAAACTGAATGACACCAGTTTGAGCTGGTTCTGCATTTACACTGGCTATTAGTAGTTGAGTTTTGGGGAAGACAAAAGTTATACATGGATTTTCAACTGTGTGAAGGGTCAGCATCCCTAACTCCCATGCTGCTCAAGGGTCAACTGTGTGTATATATATATATATATATATATATATATATATATATATATATGTGTGTGTATATATATATATATATATATATATATATCACATTTTATTTTTCTGTTCATTTATTGACAAACACTTAGATTGTTTCTATATCTTAGGCATTATAAATAATGCTGCGATAAACATGAAAGTGCAGCTCTCTTCAATTGTATTTCCCTTGGATATATACCTGGAAATTGGGTTGCTGAATTATATGATAGTTTTATTTTTAAGTTTTTGAGAAACTTCCAAAATGTCTTCTACAATTGCTGTACCAATTTACATTGCCACCAACAGTGCACAAGAATTCCCTTTTCACCACACCCTCATCCACACTTGTTATCACTTGCCTTTTTGATGATTATCATCCTAACAGGTACGAGATAATGTCTCATTGTAGTTTTGACTTGCATTTCCTGATGATTAGTGATGTTGAGCACCTTTTCACATACATGTCAACCATTTGTATGCTTTTGTTTTTTGGGGGGAGATTTTGTTGAAAAATGTATATTCAGGCCCTTTGCCCATTTTTTAAATTGGATTATTTGCTTTTTAAGGCTGTTGAGTTATATGAATTACTTAAATATTTTGGATTAACCCTCCTCAAATGTTTCCAAGTATTTTCTTTTATTCCTTAGGTTGTCTATTTACTCTGTTATTTCCTTTGCTATTCAGAAGCATTTTACTTTGATGCAATCCCAGTTATCTACTTCTTTTGTTTCTCATGCTTTTGTATTATATCCAAAAAAATCATCGCACATTTCAACATCAAGAAGTTTTTCTCAATGTTTTCTTCTGGTAGCTTTATACTATCAATTCTTACACTTAAATCTTAAATTCTTTTGACTTGATTTTGTAAATGGTCAGAGATAAAAGTCCAATTTTGTTTTTCTGCATATGGATATAGTTTTTCCAGCACCATTATTTAGAGACTATCCTTTTCCCATTTTGTGTTTTTGGAACACTTATAGAAGATCAGCTGAATATGTATGTGTGAATTTATTTCTAACTCTCTATTCTATACCATTGGTCTATATGTCTGTTTTTGTGCCAGTATGATACGGTTTTGATTATTGCAGTTTTGTAATATATTTTGAAATCAGAAAGTGTGATGTCTCCAGCTTTATAGTTCTTGTTTAAGATTGCTTAGATTATTTGAGTTCTTTAAGAGTTCCATATGATTTTTGGAATTTTTTTCCATGTTTTTGTTAAAATGTCTTTGGAATTTTGATAGAAATTATATTGAACCTATAGATCACTTTGAGTAGTATGAACTTTTAACAGTATTAATTCTTCTAAAATATGAGCACAGGATATATTTCAATTCATTTGCATCTGCTTCAATATCTTTTACCGGTGTCTTATCGTTTTCAGGGTGCAGATCTCTGTCATCTAGACTAAACTTATTTCTAAGTATCTTATTATTTTTGATGTTATTATAATTTGGATTTTTAAAATGTATTTTATGCATAATTTGTTTCTTTGTATATAGAAATACAACTGAACATTATATGCTAATATTTTATCTTACAATATTACTGAATTTTTTTATTGACTAATAGTTTTTAGGTGGTGTCTTAAGGATTTTCTTTATAAAAGATCGTGCCATCTGCAGAGACAATATTACCTCTTTCTTTTGGATTTGAATGTCTTTTATTTCTTTTTGTGGACTAATTACTTTATTACTTTCAGTAATATGTTGAATAGAAATGGTGAGAAAAGGATCTTTGTCTTGCTCCTGATATTAAAAGTTTTCAACTTTTCACAACTAAGTATAATGCTAGCTATAGCTTGTATTTTATAACCTTTACTATGCTACAGTAAAATTTTTTGTAACTAAATTCTTGAGAGTTTTTCTCATAAAAGAATGGTGAATATTGTCAAATGTATTTTTTAATCTATTGAGATGATCATATAAATTTTATCCTTTATTCTGTTAATGTGGTATATTATATTTATGTTGAACTATTCTTGCATGTGTGGGGTAAACTCCACGTGACTATAGTGTATACATCTTTTAATATACTCTTGAATTCAATATAGTATTATTTTGTTGAGAACTTTTACATCTAAATTTATCACAGATATTGGCCTATAATTTTCTTTTTTTCTTTTTTAATTAATTTTTATTATAGTGACATTGGTAAAAAGAATCCACTAAGTTTCAGGTGTACAATTTAATAATAAAGCATATGTATATATGTATGTGTGTATATATATATATATATATATATATATATATATATATATATATATTGCATTGTGTGTTCACCGTCCATAGTTAGATATCTTTCTGTCACCACATATTTGATCCCTTTTACTCCATCTACCTCCCTCATATAATTTTCTTAAAGTGTCAATGCTTGGCTTTGGTATCAGGGTAATGGGGGCCTTATAAAATGAGTTTGGACGTAGTCCTTTCATTTTAATTTTTTGGAAGAGTTTGAGAAATTTTGGCTTCAATTTCTATTTAAACGTGTGATAGAATTCACCAGTGAAGTTGTCTGTTTCTGAGATTTTATTTGTTGAGAGGTTTTTGATTATTGCTTCAATCTTCTTACTCATTATTGGTATGCTTATATTTTCTATATCTTCATGACTCGGTCTTAATAGATTGTATTTTCCTAGGACTGTATCCATATTTACCATGCTATTCAATTCTAGGTATATAATTTTTAGGTAGTTTCTTATGATTTTTTGAGTTTCTCTAGTATAAGTTTTAATTCCTTCTTTTTTATTTATAATTTTATTTTATTCATGTTTTATTAATTAATCTAGTTAAAATTTTTTTTTCAAAAAAACTTAGTTTTATTGAGCTTTACTATTATCTTTCTAGTCTTCATTTTATTTATTTCTTCTGTATTCCTCATTATTGCCCTCCTTTTACTAATTTGGGCTTAGTTTGCTTTTTTTTGTAGTTCCTTTAAGTGTAAATTTTGATTGTTTACTTGAGATATTTATTTTTTCTTAACATAAGCATTATTACAGCAAACTTTCTCCTTACAGCTGTTCTTGCTGCAATTATAAGTTTTGGTATGCTGTATTTACATATATTTGATTGTCTCAGGGTGTTTTTTGATTTTTTGACCCATCGTTGGTTGTTTAAAAGTATTTATTTTCATTTTCATGTATTTTAAATTTATAATTTTATATCATTGTGATCAGAAAATCTATTTCATGTAATTTTAATCTTATTAAATTTAATACTTTTTTTGTGACCTAAAACATGATATATCCTGGAGAAGGTCCCATGTGCACTTGATAAAAATGAATATTCTGTTCTTGTTGAATGACATATTTTGTATATGTTTCTTAGATCCATTTGATATATAGCATTATACAAATTGTTGTTATTGTTGTTGTTGTTGTTGTTGTTGTTATTCTTTTCTGTCTGGATGATCTACCCAATGTTGAAAATGGGATCCTGAAGTCTCCTAGAATTATATCTTCATTTATTTCTCCTTTCAATTCTGTTAATATTTGCTTTATATAATTAGTTACTCCAATATTGGGTACATATATATTTACTATGTTACATGCTTTTGATGATTGGCATCTTTATTACTGTTTAAGAACATTTTTTCTTCTTGTGATATATTTTGACTAAAGTCTATTTTTTTATTATATAAACTTAGTGACCTTTACTCTTTTTTGGTTGCAATTTGCATGGGATTTCTTGTTCTTTTAAAATTCAGACTATGAGTGTCTTTAAAACTATAGTGAATCTCTTGTAGGCAGTATACTTCTGGATTTTTTTTTTTTTTTTTTGATCCATTCAGTCACTCTATGTCTTTTGGTTGGAAAATTTAATTGGGGGAATTTAATCCATTTACATTTAAAAGTTGATAGATTAAAAACTCACTACAAGCATACCTTATTTTATTGTGCTTTGCTTTATTGTGCTTCACAGATATCATAGTTGTGGGTTTTTTTTACATATATAAGGTTAATCACAATCTTGAGTTGAGCAAATTTATCAGCAGCATTTTTCTAGTAGCATTTGCTCACTTGATGTCTCTGTGTCACATTTCAGTAATTCTCACAATATATCAAACTTTTTTATTATTATTATATGTGTTATGGTGATCTGTGATTAGTGATCTCTGGTGATACTATTGTAATTATTTAGGGCAGCCACAAACCACACCCATATAAGACAGCAAAATTAATAAAGACTGTATGTGTTCTGATTATTCCACTGAACTATTGTTTTTCCATCTCCCTCTCCTCAGGTTTCTTAATTGCATGAGACACAACAATATTGAAATTAGGGCAATTAATAACCTTAGGATGGCCTCTAAATGTTCACATGAAAGGGAAATTTGCACATCCCTCACTTTAAGTAAAAAGCTATAAAAAAATTAAGCTTAGTGAAAAAGACATGCCCAATGCAAAGATAGGCCTAAAGCTAAGTCTCTTATACAAAGCAGCATAGTTGTAAATGCAAAGAAAAATTTCTTGAAGAAAATTAAAAGTGCTACTTTAGTAAACACACAAGTGGTAAGAAATAAAAAAAAAAAGTCTTATTTCTGATACAAGGAAAGTGTTAATGATCTGCATATATCAAACCAGCTACAATATTCTTTAAAGCTAAAGCCTAATTCAAAGCAAAAACTTAACTCTTCAATTTTGTGAAGGCTGAGAGAGGAGAGGAAGCTACAGAAGAAAAGTATGAAGCTAACAGTAGTTGGTTCATGAGGTTTAAGAAAAAAAAGTCATCTCCATAATATATAAGTGCAAGGTGAAACAGTCAAGGCTAATTAGTAGAAACTACAGCAATTTATCAAGAAGAACCAGCTCAGATAATTAATGAAGTTAGCTACACAATACAACAGATTTTCAATGTAGGCAAAGAGCCTTATAATGGAAGGAGATGTCATCTTGGATATTTATAGCTAGAGAGGAAATGTTAATATCTGGCTTCAAAGCTTCAAAGGACAGGCTTACTCTCTGGTTATTGGCTAATGCAACTGGTGACTTTAAATCGAAGCCAATGCTCATTTACCATTCAAAAATCATAGGGTTCTTATGAATAATACTAAGTCTACTCTACCTGTGCTCTATAAATTGAATGACAAAATCTGGATGACAGCACATCTGTTTATAACATGGTTTACTGAATGTTTTAAGCTTATTGTTGAAACCCAGTGCTCAGAAAAAAAGATTTCTTTTAAAATATTACTGTTTGTTGGCAATGGATCTGGACACCCAAGAACTTTGATGGAGACATACAATGAGATTAATGTTGTTTTCATGCCTGCTAAAACAACTTCCAATTCTGCATCCCACAGACCAAGGAGTAAATTTTACTTTAGAGTCTCATTTTTTAAGAAATACATTTCATTAGATTATAGTTGCCATGAGATAGCGATTCTTCTATGGATCTGAGAAAAGTCAATTGAAAAACTTCTAGAAAGTATTCACCATTCTAGATATCATTAAGAACTTTCATGATTCATGTGATGAGTTCAAAATATCAACATTAACAGGAGTCTGAATAAGTTGATTCCAACCTTTGTGAATGACATTGAGGGATTCAAGACTTCAGTGGAAGAAGTAACTGCAGATGTGGTTGAAATAGCAAAAGAAATAGAATTAGAAGAGGAGCCTGGAGATGTAACTGAATTACTGCAATCTCATGAAAAAAATTTAATGGATGAGAAATTATTTCATATGAATAAAAAAAAAGTGGTTTCTTGAGATGGAATCCACTTCTGGTGAAAGTGTTGTGAAGATTGTTGAAATGACAGCAGTGGATTTAGAATAGTACATAAATTTATTTGATAAAGCAGCAGCAGGGATTGAGAGGACTGACTCCAATTTTGAAAGTTTTATTGTGGATAAAGTGCTATCAAACAGCATTGCAGACTACAGGGAAATCACTGAAGGAAGAGTCAATCAATGCAGCAAACTTCATTGTTTTCTTATTTTAAGAAATGTCTCAGCCATCCCAACTTTCAGAAATCACCTCCCTGATCAGTCAGTAGCCATCAACATCAAGGCAAGACCCTCCACCACCAAAACAATTACAACTCACTGTAGCCTCATATATTGGTTAATAAGTATTTTTTTAGCAATAAGTTATTTTTAAATTATATATATATATATATATATATATATATATATATATATATATATATCTTTCTAAAGACATATTGCTATTGCACACTTTACACACTTTAGTATAGAATAAACATAATTTTTGTATGTATGGGAAACCAAAAAATTTGCATGACTTCTCTTACTGTGATATTTACTTTAATGCAGTAGTCTGGAATCAGACCACAGTATCTCTGAAGTATGTCGGTATAGCCCTTTCAGATTGGCTTTTTTCACTTAATGATATGCATTTAAAGTTCTTCCATGTTTTTCATGGTTTGATAACTCATTTCTTTTGAGCACTGAAGAATATTTTGTGGTCTGAATGTACCACTGTTTATTCACCGATTCACCTACTGAAGGCAATCTTAGTCACTTCCAGTTTTGTCAATTGTGAATAAAGCTGCTATAAAGATCCATGTGCTGATTTCAGGTAAACATAAATTTCAACTTGTTTGGGTAAATACTAAGGAGTAAGATTGTTTGATCATGAAGAAAGAATATGTTTGTTTTTGTAAGAAACCACAGGATAGTCATCCAAAGTGGTTATAAAATATTGCATTCCTATCAGCAAAGAATGAGAGTTCCTGTTACTCCATGTCCACACCAATATTTGATATTGTCAGTGTTTTGGATTTGGGTCATTCTAATAAATGTGCAGTGGTATCTCGTTCTAATTTGCATTTCCCTGATAACGTATAATATGTGGATTATCTTTTAATATGCTTATTTGATATTTCTTTTTTTTGTTTGTGGAAAAAAATTAATTAAGTTTATTGGGGTAACATTGACTAATAAAATTATACAATTTTCAGATGTACATTATAATTTGACATCTGTATATTCTATTTTTTGTTTACCACCCAAAGTCCAATTTCCTTCAGAAAACATATACTTCACCTTCCCCCTACCCTCCTATATTTGACCTGGTTTACCCTGTCTACCTCCCACCTCCTCCCCCACACGCTATCCTCTGGTAACCGCTAGTCTATAGTCCATGTCCATGAGTCTCTGTTTGTTTGTCCTGTTCATTTGTTGCTTTTAGGTTCATACCCCACATATAATTGATATCAGGTGATTTTCAACTTTTTCTCTCTGCTTTATTTCACTTAGCACGATTATCTCGAAGTCCATCCATGTTGTTGCAAATGGCAGGATTTCATCTTTTCTAATGGCTGAGTAATATTCCATGGTATATATGTACCACAGCTTCTTTAGGCAATCATCTATCATAGGACACTTCAGTTTTCATGTCCTGGCCACTGTGAATAATGTTGCCATGAACATCGGTGTGAAAACATCTTTTCAGATATGGGTTTTTAAGTCTTTGGGGTAAATACCCAGTAGAGGGATAGCTGAATCAGATGGTAGATCAATTCTTAGGGTTTTGAGGAACCTCATACTGTTTTCCATAGTGGCTGTACAAATTTGCAGTCCTACCAGCAGCGTATGAGGATTCCTTTTTCTCAGCATCCTCTCTGGCATTTGTTATTACATATTCTGTTGATTATAGCTATTCTAACAGGTGTGAGATGGTATTTCATTGTGGTTTTGATTTGCACTCCCCTAATAGCTAGCAATGTTGAGCATCTTTTTATATATTTGTTGGCCACTTGTATGTCCTCTAGGGAGAAATGTCTGTTCAGGTCCTAAGCCCATTTTTTGATTGTATCACTTATTTTTGTTGTTGTTATTGAGTTGTATGAATTCTTTGCATATTTTGGATATTAGGCCTTTATTGGAGGCGTTGCTTGCACATGTAATTTCCCATTCGGATGGTTGTCTCTTTACCTTTTGACAATTTCTTTTGCTGAGCAGAGCTTTTTAGTTTGATGTAGTCCCATTCATTTATTTTAGCTTTTATTTCTCTTGCTTTTGAAGTCAAATTCATAAATCCTCTTTAAGTCCAAGGTCCTTGAGTTTAGTTCCTATGTTTTCTTCTATGCATTTTATTGTTTTAGGTCTTACTGTTGGGAGCCCTTTGTAAGGAATTATCAGTTCCTGGAACCCCAAAGGGAGTATAAATATCACTTCCTGAAATTCCAAGGGAGAAGTATCAGTTCCTGAAATTCCAAGGGAGGAGGTTTCTCTCAGCCTTATGTTAATCGCATGTTAATTGCAGCTATTGTTTCTGGATACCTGTGGTTTTGTTTCGAGCAGTTTGTCACGTACTCAAGCTGTATAAGTATAGGTGCTAAATAAACTCGGTGCTGCAGCTTTGACTGTATGCCCTCCCCAAATCTTTTTCTCTTCTCTGTCTTTTTTCCTAACCTTTGCTCCTCCACTCAGGACTGTTCGACTCTGTCCGGCAGGTTCCAGCATCTTACATTCAGGTCCTTAATCCATTTCGAGTTAATTATGGTGTGTGGTGATAGACAACAGTCTAGTTTCCTTCTTTTGCAGGTGGCTTTCCAGTTTTCCCAGCATCATTTATTGAAGAGCTTTTTCTTTCTCCGCTATATGTTTTTGAATTTTTTTTTGTCACAAATTATTTTCCCATATAAATGTGAGTTTGCTTCTGGACTCTTGATTCTGTTCAACTGGTCCGTGTGTCTATTTTTCTGCAAATACCATGCCATTTTGATTACTCACATTTTGTAGTCTAATTTGAAGTTGGGCAAAGGGATGCCTCCAGCCTCATTCTTTTTTCTCAGGGTGGCTTTGGCAATTCAGGGTCCTCTGTGCTTCCATAAAAATCCGATGATTTTTTGTTCTCTTTCTTTAAAAATGTCGATGTCTTTTTCATGGGATTGCATTAAATCTGTATAATGTTTTAGGCGATATGGTCATGTTAACTATGTTGATTCTTCTAATCTAAGAACATGGCATATCTTTCCATTTCTTTATATCTTTTTCGATTTCTTTTAATAGTGTCTTGTAGTTTTCATAATATTGGTCCTTCACATTATGTTAGATTTATTTCTAGGCATTTTTTCTTTTTGTTGTAATTGCAAAAGGAATTACTTTTTCCACTTCTTTTTCTGACAATTCATCATTAAAGTATAGAAACACTATGGATTGTTTAACGTCGATTTTGTATCCAGAAACTTTACTGTGTTTGCTGATTGTTTCTGATGGTGTTCTTGTGGAGTCTTTAGGGTTTTTTATATAAAGAATCATGTCTTCTGCAAATAATGACAGTTTAACATCTTCATTTTCTATTTTGATGCCTTTTATATATTTCTCTTGTCTGGTTGCACTCTCTAGAACCTCCAATGTTATATTGAATAAGAGTGTTGATACTGGACAGCCTTGCCTTTTTCCTGATATTAGAGGGAAGGTTTTAAGTTTTTCACCATTAAGTATAACGTTGGCTGAGGATTTGTCCTTTGTGGCCTTTATTATGTTAAGGTACTTCCCTTTCATACCAATTTTGTCAAGGGTTTTGATCATAAATGAATGCCGTAGCTTGTCTAAGGATATTCTGCATCTATTGATATGATCATATGATTCTTATTTTTTAATTTGTATATGTGGTGTATCACCTTAATTGATTTGTGCATGTTGAACCATCCCTGTGCCTCTAGGATGAAGCCAACTTGATTGTGGTGAATAATATTTTTAATATGTTGCTATATTCTGTTTACTAGTATCTTTTTAGGATTTTTGCACCTGTGTTCATGAGAGATATTGGTCTATAGTTTTCTTTTTTTTGTTATCTTTACCAGGTTTCAGTATCAGGGTCATACTGGCCTCATAAAATGAGTTGGGAAATATTGCCTCCTCTTAGATTTCTTGGAAGAGTTTAGGAGAATAGGTATTAAATCTTCTTTGAATGTTTGGTAGAATTCACTGGTGAAGCCATTTGGTCCTGGTCATTGTCATCTTAATTTGTCCCTATGTATGCTGAATGTTCATTACTATCTTGCAATAGCAAATCTCTTATTTTTAAGCTTATAATTCCCTATTTCTCCTAAGGATTTCACTCTTCTCTTTCTATCATTCCACTACTCACCTTACTCCTAAATATATATTTTGTCATTTTGGTTTAGATGAGCTGACCCCTTTCTATATTTTCTGTAGCACAAGCCTTGTTGTAGTAGGGAATTCCCTCAATTTTTGTGTGTCTGGAAAAGTCTTAATTTCTCCTTCATATCTAAAGCAGAGTTTAGCTGGATACATTATTCTAAGTTGGTAATTCCTTTCACTTAATAGTTTAAATATTTGATTCTACTCCTTTCTGGCTTGTAAGGTTTATGTTGATAAGTTCCACTATAATCTAATGGTTTTTCCTTGATAGATTACCGTCTTCTTCTCCGTGGCTGTTTTGGGAATTTTGTCTTCGTCGTTTACTTTTGATAATTTTAATACAATGTGTCTTGTTGAAGGCATTTTCAGTTGAAATAATTGAGTGTTCTGTTGGCTTCTTGAATTCCAAGTTCCAGCTCATTCCTTAGCTTTGGGGAATTCTTGTCAACTATTTGTCTGAAAATGCTTTCTAATCCCTGGTCCTTTTCCTCCCCTTTGAGAATGCCCATTATTCATATGTTTCCTCTCCTGATGGTATCAGCTAATTCTTGTATTTCTCTTTCATTATTTTTCATTCTTTGGTTTCTCTCTTCTTCCTTCTGATTTATTTCTAGATTTTTGTCTTCAATATCACTGGTTCTTTCTTCCATTTGGTCAACTCTATTTCTCAAGCTTTTCATTTCATTTTTCAACTCTTGTAGTGTGTTCTTTATTTCCAGAAGTTTCGTTTGGTTCTTTATGATGTTTCTACTCTTGCTAAAAATCTCTTTCTGCTCATCCTTTTTTCTTTCAATTCCTGAAATTGTTGATATGATTAATTTCAGATCTCACTGAGTTTTTTCACAAGTACCATCCTAAATTCTTTGTCATTTAAGTCATATTTCTTTGTCTGAAAGCTTATTTTCTGGAGATTTTTCTCTTTCTTTCTGAGATGCCTTGTCACCTTGGTTGTTTATGGTGTTTAATGGACTATTTCTCTGCCTAGGCATTAATGGAAGTGTATTCAGTTTTGTTTGTTTGTTTTTGTTTTGTTTTTCCAGGAAGAAGATTTATTATATAATGGTCCCTAGCCTGTTTTAAAGAAGATGTTTTTCTTTTTGTTTTCTGTAGGTGGCGTCTAAGCCTCTTGGATCTCTGCTTTATATAAAGTCTTAATAATGTCTTTTTTTTTTCTTATGAATGTTTAATCATGCTCGGTACTCTCAATCTCAGTTCCTGTCAGTGTTAATGACAGTTTTGGTAGCATTTGCTCAGATTTCCCTGGGGCTCTGTGGCATTTTGTCTTGGAGTGTATGGAGAGAAGCACCCTCTGGCTTGGAGTTGGAGTTGAGGTTCAACCTTTGTATTGCAACAGCAGCTGGTAAAAATCAAGTGTTTTTTACCATCCCATTTCTCTGCTTTCTGCCCTGATGACCGGGCACTGCTGCTGTCTGGGTGGAGCTCACAGTACTCCCAGGCAGGTCTGTTTGGAGAAGTCACCACACCTTCTCCTCTCTGCCTCCTCCTATATGGTGCTCTGGTGGCTACGAGAGCCTGCTTCTTTGTTTTATCCCAGTCCACTGCCCAACACCCGTGGTTCTGACCTGTGGTAGCTCTTATGCCCAGATCCACTCTCATACATGCTGGTATGCAGTTTAGGGGTTTTTTTTGTTGAGTTTTAGATGTTCAGCTTATTGTTTTTTTCAAGGCAAGAGATCCGGGTATGTCTCTCACTCCCTATATTTCTGACGTCACTTCACATTATCTTTTCTCGAAAGCTGAACATCATGTAGTGAGTGTAAGGAACTGCTATAAATAGGCCTTTAGTAATATGGTGGTGAGGTGTCTGTGTGGAAATGGAAGTTTTCTATAGTTTTATAATTAAGTCTCAGTCCTTTAATGAGCCAATGCCTCTGGACTATAAACTTCAAAACAGTTTTCCAGTATTTTTTACTCCTGACTTAAGTGGGATAGTATTGCTACAGCCAGCTAGAGTTAATTATTTTTCTTCCTCAAGTCAGTTAGTCTCTAATAACACTCATCAAATTAAGCTCTGGTTTAAGTAGTTTTTCCTGAGATTATGCCTTGTTAAAAAGAAACTAGTGTTATAGTATATTTCAAATTGTTCTTTTTTCCTCCACCTGCCAGAAGCCCATGTGGATTTTCTCAGCTATTTTATTGTGGAAATCTGATTGAATTCTTGGAGGTAAATCTCACAATATTGTGAAGGCCACCATATGACTAGTTCCCCCAAGAGTTCTTAACTTTCAGACTTATCCATACTGAGCTTCCAGAAATTTTCCAGTTACATTTCAGATTTTCCTACCGTAGAACTGCTTCCCATGACATTTCATCTCATGAGTTTTTGCTCTGGGAAGCTGTGACTCTCCATATCCACCTGTTTTTCTCTTTAATCTTGGGGTCAGCAGTCTGTCCTGTGTCCTCTCTTTCCTCAATAATCCAAGAAGATTTGTTAATTTTTCAGTCTGTTTAACTTTTTGCTTGTTATTAAGATGGAGTGGTGACTTCTAAGCTCCTTATATTTATCTAGAATTTTTCACTTTTTAATTTTTGAACTTTATTTTAGCCATGACTTTCATTCCAATATATCCCAAACAACCTTGATAATATCATAGATATTTCCATGGAAAACTTGCAAATATGTAATACAATTTGAATAAGTAATAATAACCATCTTTAATACAATATTGACAGTTCTATTTACCATAATGATTATTTCCAAAGTTTTTAATTGCTCATAGGTTTCTTTTTGTAATACTGAAAATTATTTTTCCTAGTGAAATCTATTTCTTTATATAGCATCCATAAGAAACATAGATCATAAATCATAGAGATTGTTGAGTATCCTGAATTATATCTTGAGCCTGGGAGTTTGCTGCATTGATTTATTAAGTTTGGATACAGTAATGAGATCAGGTCTCAAGAAAAAATATACACATGTAAGTGCATGCACAGACACCATTTTCTCTCTTTCCATGCTTAATTTTCATTTATTGTCCAGAGATGTAATAAATATTATTTTTCAAAAAAAAGGTAATTTTAATTTTTATTTAAATTGTATATTCCAACAATATTGCCTGGGTATTTTACTTAATCAATTATTTATATCTAGTCATTGATGAACATTAAAAAAATAAATTAAGTTAAATCATAAAATCTCATTTAGAGGAATATTTGGTCACTTTCTAATGGAAAAGTAAAACTTAATGCCTTATACTTGCTCAATTTGATTCATCTGATATAATAAATGATAACCAAAATTCAATGAGTGTTGCTTATATCAGTCATAATGTCATGTCACTTTGAGTAGAGCACCACATTAATATTTTCAACAACTCTGTGAGGTGTTATTTCTTTAGATAACTAAACTAAGATTCAAAGAGATTAAACAATTTTTAAAGCTTCAAAGTCATATAACTGATTCATGGGAAAACTAAGAATTGAAAGCCGATCTTCCTGATAACAAAGACCAGGGTTTCAATAATTATACTACTTAAATGAGCACATAAACTTTAGAAAGACATTTCTAAGTATAGGTTAATTTTACACTACACCCTACTTTAGTACTAGACACACAATTAAAAATAAAACATTTTATTGTCGTATATAATGCATTAATATTAATATTAAATTTAGGAATTTTAATAAGTTCTCAAACTTTCTTTGGGTAGCAATTAAAATGTTAATCAGCTATTCTAGAGGAGAGGGGGAAGATGACAGACTAGATAAAAACAGGGTTCATCTCCTCCCAGGACCATATTGAAATTACAACCAAATTATAAAACAATCAACGTGGAGAAGTTCCTGAAGTCCAGCTGATCATAACACCTACATCTGATAATATAAAGGAGACACATCGAAGCTGGTAGGAGGGGCAAAGTCCCAAATCAGACTGGCCCCACATCTGCAGGTGGTGGAAGATCACCTGGAGGGAGAGCGAGGCTGCAGAGGCTCTCTTGAATGAGAGGGAGGTTCTGGTCACATCTGGGAGCTCCCAGCCCAGGATCCCAGCCTAAGGAGGAGGAGACTCCAATAACTCTGTAGAAACTAGATGGGATTCTGGCCATCTGGGTGAGATGGAAGGCTACTGAGCCCCTAGACATCCCTTTGAAGGACCCGCCCAAAGGTTTTCTGACCTGCAGACACTCACCCGGGACATCAGCAGTGGGTCTGAGGCTCACGCAGGATTCATTCTGAAAATCTCCATTATCTGGAGTCAGAAAAAGGGCTGGAAAGGCAGCCGCCATTGTACCTTAGTCTGGCCCCCCTACAGACTATGCCAGCTTGATTGTGCACACCCCACCCACAGAGCCATTAGGAGAAGCTGGTCTGAGGGGATTGGCCCATCCCACCTAACCTGCAGACTGCCGGGGACAGTTGTTTATGGTTGGCTGCTAAGCCCTAAACTGAGTGATTCAGAGTGAAATATTCACAGTGGGGCAGCCATTGTTGTGAGCAGCATTTCAAAACAGGCCAAAGTTGTGAGCCCCATTTCAGAGATAAAGTCAGGCAGATTGCTGCTGTCAACATGAACCTGAGCAGATATTGGCCACCTGTGGGCCAATCTCAGACAGCTGTTGGTTTTGCTGTGATCTGAGTCATCTTTGGGAACTTATAACAGTTGCCAAATTTCCAGAAAGACTGAGGCTGTTTTGATCTGACAGCCACTGTCTCTCTGAGACCCCACCCCACCCAACCTACAGACTGCCCAGGACAGATATTATTGGCTTGCTGCCGAGCTCAGCTCTGAGTGATTCAGGACCAAGTGTTCACAGCTGGGTGACCATCGTTGTGAGTGGCCTTTCCAATCACAGCAAAAGTGGCTGGCCTTGTAAGCTACATTTCTATTCCCAGTGGGCAACCAGTGCTATGAGCCTCATTTCAACAGAAAACATGGCAAAGTGAGAGATATTCCCAGATCTCTCCCCTTGAAACTACAATAAGCTGAACATCTAAAACTCAACAAAAAGCGCCCAAACTGCACACCAGCACATCTGAGCATGGGATCTGCATGAAAGAGCTACCACAGGTACATTAAGGCATTATATAAAGCAGAGATCCAAGAGATTTAGACACCACCTACTGAAAACCAAAAGAAAAGTGACTTCTTTGCAATAGACTACAGTCAGATCTTTATATAATAAACCTTCTTTCTGGAAAACAGCATAATACACTTCCATTAATGTCCAGGAGGAGAAATACCCCATTAAACACCATGAACAACCAAGATGACAAGGCATCTCAGAAAGAAAGAACAATCTCCAGAAAATAAGCTTACAGATATAGAAATATGTGACTTAAATGACAGAGAATTTAGGATGGTACTTCTGAAAAACCTCAATGAGATTGACAACAAATCATATCGACAATTTCAGGAACTGAAAAAAATACCTAGATGAGCAGAACAAGAAGATTGAAACCCTCAAAAAGAGCCAAATAGAACTTCTGGTGATGAATACACTGTGAGAATTGAAAAGTGAAATAGCAAGCTTGAGAAATAGAGTTGACCAAATGGAGGAAAGAACCAGTGATATCAAAGACAGAAATCTAGAAATGTATCAGAAGGAAGAAGAAAAAAAAAAACAAAGAATGAAAAATAATGAAAGAGAAATACAAGAATTAGCTGATACCATCAGGAGAGGAAACATAAGAATAATCAGAGTTATTGAAGGTGAGGAAAAGGAGGAGGGATTAATCAGCAATTCTAAAAGTTTCTGACTTAAACTGATAAAGGAAGTAAACACACACAAAATAAATTACTATTTTTTTACTTTTAATTAACAATTCCTTATTATTAGCATTTGACTTTGAAAAGAGCTAAAATATTTTTTTTTCTGAAAAATTGATAATTAAAATTTCTGCCAAAAAGGTTTTCTAAAGAACGGGTTCTGTTAAATTTCTTTCTCTTTTTTTCTCATCTGGCTACTATTCTACAATTGTTGCCTTCTATACATCTTTGTTCTTTTCTATCCTTCTTTTTTGTCTTTACATCCTATCAATAATGTTTAAACGAATTTTGTGATGTCATAATAACATTATATTTGTAATGGAATTCTATGACCAGAAATAGATATATGCCAGGAGTATTTAGTTTTGCTTCAGAATATCCCTTAATAGCATTATTATAAACATATCATTAGTATTCTATCAGATGTGTTAATATGACTAAATCATTACCTTTAGGATCACATAAAGGTAATGAGGCATAACATTTCTTACATCAAGACAGTGAACAGATTTATTCATGAATAAATGAGGTTGAAAAATATACCTCTAGTTAAGAACTATAGCTCTTTAAAGGGCTATAGATTTAATAACATTTTTAAGAAAATATTATTAAAATCACTTCTTTATATATCCTTAAGCATCTCAGAGCTGATTTAATAGGCCTAGATTGCTATATTCTATTTATCTTTACCTACCATTAAATCTCTGTTGTTGAGCTATTCTCTTTCTTTTTTTTCTTTTTTTTTACTCAACTGTTTCAAAGCTGCAAGCATCCTAATGAAGGCAAAATGCCAGCCAGTGGCTTATTTGTAGAGCTACTAGAAAAAGCATTTAATGGTATAACAATGCTACTTATCTGTTTGCCCAATAGGACTGTTCTGAAACAAAACTAATTCTTGATTTTAAACCCCTTGAATATATGTCATTTCTCAGTACACTACAAAACTACTTGATCCCAAAACAAAAGACAGCAGTATTCATTAGTTGGTTGGCATCTTTTATAAAATATGGAATTCATTTTTCCCAAAACCTTGTCTGTGTGAAAGAATCCCAAAGGCTTCTCTTAACCTAACTTGATGGGATATTTTTTAAAAATAAGATATTTTACTTGAGTGCTATTTTCTGGCGTTGATGAATTTGATGAGTCTTCTTAATAATATCTTGAGTCTCGGAGCCTGCTGCTTTGTTTAATTTATATGTGGTAATAAGATCAGGTTTCACTAAAAAGTACACACACATGCACACACACAAATATACACACACAAGAAAAAAAGATTTAATGATAGGTGTAGATAAAATTAATAGAATATGGTCTAAATAGTACACAAAAAGGCACCTGCCCTTGTGATTGATTCTTTGTTTTTGCAATGATCTATATCTTCTCAGAAGCCAGCTCCACATATCAGAGAATTTACTATTAATGACTAACATACAGACATTTGGAAATCTTAGAAAACTTTTATCTGATTATTTTCAAACAGGCTAAAAGAAAACAAGGCCTGCATATCTCCACTTGTGGAAAATATTGGAATTGTTAGATTTTTTTTGTGAGCTACAAATAAAGCAAATCTAACTTGCTTATGAAACACTTTTCAACATAAATGACCCATTATTGTGGTTACAGTTAGAGTATTATATTTTTAGTTCAATCTAAATCTAAATGTCATTTGTCAGAAATCACCTTTACTCATGGAAATAGCACATTATATATGCAATCCAAGAGTTCATATTCTATTAATTCTGACATTAATGAGAAATAGATTGTAGAAACTTGTTTATCTTACTACAACACAAGCTCTGGGTCAGACTGTCTTAAATTGATTCTTGGATCTTCTACTTTCTAATTTTGAGACCAAGGGCAAGTTACTTAACCTCTTAGTGACTCAATTTTCTCTTGTATAAAATGGGAATAATAATATTAAACTAATTTATAAAGCTGTTTTGAGGAATAAAAATAGTTCTATGTATAAAACACTGGAACAGTACCTTGTACATAGTAGGTGATACATGTGTTTGCAATTATTAGTTATACAAAGAGAGTGATAAATAATAAGATTACTTGATCTGTCCTGTGGCATCAGGCTTCAGTGCCTGAAACACGATAAAATCTACATAACTTTTTGCTAAATAAAAAATAATTTTAGAAAATGATAAACAAAATGTCACCATAGAAATAAGAAGCCAGGTTCACAAGACAGAAGATAAATAAGTTTTAATGGTAATGATAAGTAAAAGTCTGATCATAGCATGGAAGACTAGATTGATAGAATAAACCCAACTATAAGATCACTATGGAAGGTATGTATACAACCAGGAGTCATTATAAGAGTGACCATTATTATGATGATATGGTCTGGGATAGAAAGAAGACTAGAAATGTAGAGAAGAAAAAATGGCTGTTTATTTAATTATTGTACCATCTTCCTTCTCGAAACTTCTCAGAACTTATTTGAAACCTGATGCGACTTTTGACTTCTCACTCTGAGATGCACTTGTTAGTGCTGAGGTAAATTTATGCTATTGCAGCTATAATGCCAACATAAGCTTGATCAAGGGACCAAGGTCCATACTAGAATTAGTTTGGTAAATATATGATGATTCTGTGTCCAGTTAGTTCATCACCAATCAGACTGAAAAAGACAAATAGTAACTTTGTTCTAAAACCATTTTATCTACAGGATTTGAGAAGCCAAATATTTATTATATTAACAATTTAAATAGAATTCTTCAGTCAAATCTTTGCTCATGAGCTTGTAGACTGAGTTTACTTCCCCTAAATGAAGGGCATTTTGTACCTTGAGAAATTGCTCTCCTACAGCTCAATATGCCAAGCAAATGTGAATTGCTGGCTTTGTCTTTAAATTACTTGATTAAAAAAGTCACCATTTGTCAGTTTTACATTGAATAAATATGTTTAAGACATTCCTGTAGATTCTGAATTATCTATGCTGGAAATAATATATTAAATTCAATAGTTTCTCTATCCCCCCCTCAAAAAAGTGAGGGGGCAATTTAGTTGAATGATGAACATATTAGGGCAAAGTAGAAATGTGTGCAAGACAACAACAGGCATATATATATGTATATATATATATATATATATTTATATATATTTATATATATGCATTATATGACAATAAGACAAAATTTAGTTTCATAAATTTATTTTTATCTTACCTATAAGTGCATAAAGAGAATTATTTATTAAATACCTTTACTTTAAATGAGATTTACTGTGTTGAAAACACAAACAATACATAATGTGTAATGTCTGCTTACTAGAATTATCAGTTTTTGTTTTCTCAGAAATATTTTTTTCAGGCCTATCATCAAGAAAACCTACTCTCTGATATAAAAAAAAAGGTCATATAAGCATCAACCTGAGTATATGTAATCAACATTAATATAAGGTGATTTTTCTACAAAATAGTTAGCAAACCAAAGCTGTAAGCTTTGGTCATCTTTGCGATGTACACATTACCAAAACCTGTTGCAAGGCCTATCTAGTGATTGATGGGGACAGTGATCTGCAGATGAGGATGTGGGTGGTGTAGTGGGGAACTATACGAAAGTAATACTGTACCTCTGTCATGCTTGGTGTGGAATTTATAGTTTTGGTAATTATATCCTGTTGGAAAATAGATAACCTTTAATCTTTTCTATATTGAATTCTCCCATCTTCCTGAATGTAAGTGGGAGATGAACATTCAAGTCTTCAGGAAAGAAATGTAAATCACACAAAGATAATGATGTGTATATGCATCAATCATGATTTTTCAATTACCCCTCTCAGCAGGGACAAAAAGCCATCAAGTTGGCTGTGTTTTAATCCAAAAATTAGTCCTTTTGTAAATTTTGCTTATTTTCATTAAAGCTTTAAACTGTTGGCTCTGCTACTAAGTAAAAAAAATATATATCGTAGTATATAGGAAGTTCTTATTTTGTTACAGTCATAGTAAAGGCAGTCTAAATCATACCAAAATACATCATTTTAAATTGTTTCATTTAACATTTTCCTTTCAAAGATTCTATTTACTCTTTTGTGTCATTTAAAATACTGGCATTAATTTTTTGTCTTGTATAGTTGGCATAGATCTCTTTCTTCTTATTTCTTTCCATTAAGTGGAACTATTAATCCTGGACATAATGTAAGAGACAACCAAAGAAAAACTCTTAAAGGTGATGCTATGAACCAAATCATATCCCGTGAAAATTTGTATGTCAAAGCCCTAATCACCCATGTAACTATATTTAGAAATAGGGCCTCTAAAGAGGTAATTAAAGTTAAATAAAGTTAAAGTTAAATGGAGTCCTAATCTGATAGGACTGGTATCCTTACATGAAGAGGAAGACACCAGTTATTCCTCTCTTTCCCCACTGGCACAGAGAAAAGGGCCATATGAGGACATAGAAAGAAAGCAGCCACTTACAAGCTAGGAAAAGAGATCTCACCAGAAGCCAACCCTGTTGGCACCTTGACCTTGGACTTTCAGCCTCCAGAACTGTGAGAAAATGAATCTGTATTGTTTAAGCCACCCAGTCATTTTATTAAGGCAGCCCAAGGAGACTAATAGAAGTTATGAGAAAGCTAAAATAGTTATAGACATCCAGACTAAAAGGACAACACAATGACAAGGTGTCTTATGACTCCCATACAACAGAAAGTGACCTAGACCTAGATTTTCCCAATCTTCAATCTAGCATGTAAAAGAAAGTCACATAGGTTTATTTCTTTCTCAGATAGAATGAGAACTTCCAACAACACCAAGTAAGTCTGACAATACCAGGTGAGACCACAACCACCACAAGTGAAGTAGATTAATCCATGAAGAGCACCACTGACAATAAGTGGACAGGGGACATATTCTCCTTCTGAGACTTCTTCCCCCACCAAGCAACACCAGCAGAGCCAGGCAATCGCTGAGAATTCTACCACAAGTGCCCTTCCCTGATAAACCTCTTAGTTCTCAAGGGATTGAGAATTCCCTCCCATTTAAAACTATGGTGAAGAAAAGAGAAATCCTAGAGCAAAAAAGAGACTGGCTGGTAAGTGTTCTCCTTCTTGTGACTTGAAAATCCTCTTCCTCATTTAGAGACACCAGGAGGCCAAGAGGAACCAACAAGAAGGATCACACCACAAGAGAGGTCCGACTCAGGAAATGCTCATAAAGAAATGTTATTTCTTTCTTTCCAATCTCTATGCATTTAAACTTTTATCATTGAATATAATGTAACCTGTGGGCTTGTCATATATGACCTTTATTAAGCCAAAAAGCATTTCTGTTTGTGCAATTTGTTGACAATTTTTATCATGAAGAGGTTGAATTTTGTCAAATGCTTTTTCTGCTTCTATCAAAATAATCATGATATTTATCCACATTTTGTTAATGTGGCATATTATATTTATTTATTTGCATATGTTGAGCCATCCTTTCATTCTGGTCTAGCATACTGACACTCAGAGCAGTAGTAGAGCCAGGGTCCTGAGATAAAGCGGATGTGTAACTACCACAGTGCATATCTCCTGGGGCACAGGTCGACTTGCTGTGGCTGTGGCACTGGTATGGGCATATGCAGATTTCCTGTGGAACCAACTCCTGGGTCTCAGGGACTTGTCACAGTGACTACATCTGGTGAAAAGTGATACACAGTGGCAGCACAGGCATTGGGATGACAAAGTAAAGTAGCGGCTTAGGCCCAGTGGGTAAGTTTCAGTAGCATTACAGCCTAGGAGTGATGTGTCAAAGTCCCAAATCTGGCCCCATGGGGACATCACAGGACAGCAAAAGCATGACCCCAGTGGTGGTCCATTAAAGCTATGTGTCAGGACCTGGGGAACTGGGCTCGAATCAGTGGCAGTATTTCAGGTCAATGACAGTTCAGAGCCATGACTTGAGACCAGGGGTGGCGCTCAGAGCAGTGGCAGCACTCTTGGACATTGATGGTTCAGAGTCACAACTTGAAATGGAGGATGGGGCTCAAAGCAGTAACAGTATGGCCCCAGTAATGGTGCTCAGAGTGGGTGGAGCTCAGGGCACTGGAGACTTCCCAGCAATGGTAGGACAAAGCTGTGATCTGAGGCCAGGGGTGTGGTGTAGAACAGTGGCAGCTCTAGTCCCATATATGGTGTGGTACTATAATGTTTGATATCAGAGAATGGGACAAATCAGCATCTGTGGCTCCTAAACGCAAGTCTCTCCATAGTAACAACTCCAAGCCAAAGTTGTAAATGAAATGGCGGGGCCTTAAGGGCAACTCTGTGAGCTGTGATCAGTGTTGGTGAAGACTGAGAGACCTCCATAGTGAAGGCTGCAATCAGCCATAGTGGTGAAGCTTGATAGGGTTCTCTTGTTGTCCTTTTCTCCATGGGGTGAAATTTCTATGAGGGGATCCCACCTGATGCCAAGCTGTTCTTGACTGAGGGATGGGGTGAGGCATGTTATATACTTTTCTATACAGCCATCCTCAACTCTTTTTTTTTTCATTCTCAACTCTTGAACTCCACAGGGCTTTTGCTTCTGCTTCTTTGTAGTCTAGAGGTTTCCATGAGCTATTTTCTTCAGTTGTAGTTGTTTGCTTATTTTTGTATTTGTGTGTGTGTGTGAGAAAGATGAGTGTTGGGACCTCCTAGCCCTACATCTCATTTCTAAGGTTATGGACATTTGCTTCTCAATTTGTGAAAGTTCTCTCTATATTAGGGATATCAAATTTTGTCCATGATACAAAAATTATAATTTGTTCAAGTTTGACATTTACATTAATGACTGTGTGTGTGTGTGTATAATTTTAAAGTAATAGTTTATTAAAAACAAGCAGAAAGGAGTAAATAATAAATATTAACAAAAATAAATAAAATTTAAAAATGGAAAAAAAATAGAAAAAAATCAGTGAGGACTTCTGATTTCCACAATAAGGTACTTAGAAGTAACCACTCCATTCTAACAAGTATAAAGCTACATAGACTTAAAATCAACAACTCTTCTTGTTGGATTAATAAGAGAGGAAGGGACATAGCACATACTTCTTCCCACAAAATTGGAGAGACAGACAGGAAAATATAAGGAGTTGTGACTTAACAGAGCAGAGACACGAATGGAAACTGCCAAGGGAAATAATGTCAAGGTAGGAAAACCTGAACTGTAATTGACAAATTTCTGGAGGCTCAATGTGGAGAAATCTGAAAGATAAAAACTCCAGGGGAACCCGTCATACAGGGACTCTACAATATTTTGAATTTTACTTTCAGGAGCTCAGCTAGGTTCCCACAGTAAATATTGGAGAAAAATCCTCTTATGAGATGAAAAGGAAAATAATTTTGAAATATGCCAGAGCACTCTATGGGATACAGCAAGAGCAGTGCGAAGAGGGAAATTTATAGAATTTAATGCATATATTATAGAAAAAAAAAAAGAAAGCTCTAAAATCGATAACAAGTTGCCACCTTAGGAAACTAAGAAAAAAAGAGCAAATAAGTCCATAGTAAGCAGAAAAAAAAATAAAACAATTAGAGCAGAAATCAATGATAATGAAAAAAGGAAATCAATAAAGATCAGTAAAATCGAAACTGGTTCTTTTAAAAAATCAATAAAATTGATAGGCCTCTAGGCAGGCTAATTAGGAAAAAAGAGACGACACAAATTACTAATATCGGAAATAAAAGAGGAAACATTTCTATAGAGCATATAGATATTAAAAGGATAATAAAGGAACACTATGAATATCTTTGTGCCCACAAATTTTATAACCACAGTTATAAGCTGCGGTCCAATTCCTTGAAAGATACAATTTGCCAAAATTCACACAAGAAGAAATAGACTATTTTAAAAAAATCATATGATTATATCAGTCAATGCAATTAAAAAAACAACAACATCCATTCATGATAAAAACTTTCAACTTAATAAAGAATATCTACAAAAATAAAACCATACAGAAAACAACATACTTAATGGTGAGAAACTTGAAGCATTCCGAGTAAGATCAGGAAAAAAGCAAGAATGTCCTTTCTCACTGTACCTTTTCAACATTGTACTGGAAGTACTAGCTAGTACAATAATAAAAGAAAAGGTATACAATTGGAAATGAAGACATGAAACTGTCTTTTTTTGCAGATGACATGATCATCTATGTCAAAAATCAGAAACAATTCACAATTAAGAAAATATAGCAAGGTTTAATATTAAAAACACAATATATTGCAGTTCCAGTCAAGGTGGCAGAGTATTGAATATGTGAAAGCTCTATAACCATTTATAACCATTTGGTTTGGCATGTGATCAGAGAGTTTGATATTTATGAATGTGGGGATTGGACTGAGGATGGCTGATCATGAGAGATAAAAAGTTTTTGGTTCCCAATTTCAACCTATTATTTATTGAGAACCTATTATTTTATCCCAGGAGACACAATCTTTACCAACTAATGCTAAAATTACCCCAAATAACATTGACTTTCATATTCTTTCTGATCTGTTTATGTTCTAACCATTCTCAGTACAAGTTTTATTATAATAAATGGAGAATAACACTGTAATTATTATGCACTATTTCATAATTAATGTTTACATCTAATTAGCGACTTTATTAAACAAGAACAAAAAACCATAATACCAATTACATTACCATCCAAAAATTAAAATACTTAAGTATAAATCTACCAAAATATGTATAAGATCTATATTTTAAAAATCTATAACTTTGATGAATAAAATTAAAGAACTAACAAATGTAGAAATATTTTATTTTCATAGACAGAAAGACTCAATACTATCAACATGTCAGTTCTTTCATACTTGATCTATATTATTTAATGCAATCCCAAACAAAATCCCAGAAATTTGTTTTTATTGATACTGACAAACTGACTCTAAAGTTTATATTGAAGATACAAAAGACCCAGAATAACCAACCTAATATTAATGTAGAAAAACAAAGTTGGAGGACTAACACTCACTGACTTCAAGACTTAATTATAAAGCTACAGTAATCAAAACAGTGTGACATTAGTTAAAGAATAGACAAATAAATTAGTGGAACAGAAAAGAGAACCCAGAAATAAACACACACAAATAGAGTCAACTGAATTTTGACCAAGAATTAAAGGCAGTACAATGCAGTAATGATGATAATGGTTCTGTAACAACTAGACAACCACTTGCAAAAAAAAAAAAATATCTCAACACAGACCTTACATTCTTTACAATTATTACCTCAAAGTAGATGACAGACCTAAATGTAAAATGTGAAATTATACAACTCCTAGAAGATAACTGTAGAAAAATAAATGATCTGAGACAGACAATGACTTCTTAGAAACAACACCAAAGGCACAATCCATGAAAAATGTATTGATAAGCTGAACTTAATTAGAAACTTCTGTTTTGCAAAAGACAATGCCGAGAGAATGAAAAGACAATCCACAAAGTGGGAGAAAATTTTTTTAAAAGACATAAAAAATATAGGAAAAAAAAGTCTTAAAACTTAATTGCAAAACAGAACAAAACAAAACAAAACAAAAAAACAACCTGTTTAAAAAAAATGGGTCTAAAACTTTAATAGGCACCCCAACAAAGAAGATTTACAGATGGAAAATAAGGATATAAAAAGATGTTCCATATCATATGTAATTGAGGAAATAAATATTAAAACACGTTAAGATACCACTACGCACCTATTACAATGATCAAAATTCAAACCACTGACAACATCAAAAGCTGATTAGAATGTGGAGCAATGTAAACTCTTATTCACTGCTGATGGAAATACAAAATGGTACAGTGACTTTGGAAGACAGTTTGGAGGTTTTTTACAAAGTTAAACATACTCTTCCTATGTGATCCAGCAGTTGCACTCCTTGGTATTTATCCAAAAAAGTTGAAAACTTAAGTCCACACAAAAATCTGCACAAAGATGTTTATGGCAGTTTTATTCACTATTGCCAAAACTTGGTAGCAACCAATATGTCCTTCGGTAGGTGAATCAATAAACTGGTATATCCGAACAATAGAATATTATTTGGTTATAAAAAGAAATGAGCTATTAAGCCATGAAATAACATGGAGTAACCTTAAATGCATATTAACAAGTGAGAGAAGCTAATCTGTATGATTCCAACTATATAACATTGTGGAGAAAATAAAACTATGAAGATAGTAAAAAAACCAATGTTTGCTAGGTGGTTGTTGAAAGAGAGATGAATAGGTAGAGTACAGAGGAGGTCAGTAAAGAATATGGTGGACATATGTCATTATACATTTGTCCAAATCTATAGAATGTACAGCACCAAGAATAAACTCTAATGTAAACTGTGGACTTTGGGTGATTATGAGGTGTCTATGTTCAATCATAACTGTACCACTCTGCTGGAGAATGTTGATAATAGGGGACACTCTGCATTTGTAGAGATAGAGGTATATGTATATGGCAAAACTCTGTACCTTCCCCTCAATTTTTGGTGAACCTAAAGCTGTTCTAAAAATAAAGTATAAATTAAAAATTATGTATTAATATTAACAGAATACTAAAAATTATATTGTTATTCCAAACATCATAGAATTACATGGCATACCAGCACTCATATATTAAATAAAATAACCTCTAAAATCTTTTTTAAAAATAAACAAAACCAAAAGTAGTTCTTCAAGAAGATCGACATTGTTGGCAAATCTTTGGCTAGACTTACCAAAGACAAAAAGAGAGATGACTTAAATTAACAAAGTCAGGAATAAAAGAGAGATCATTAACATTGATCTTACAGGACCAGATGGCTTCACTGATTAATTCTACCAAACATTTAAAAAATAAACACTAAATAGCATTTCTGTGAAAATAGACAAAGAGAAAATTAATTTTATCTCATTAATAAGGCCTAATAACCAAAATTAGACAAAACTGTAACTGAAAAAAAAATCAAAACAATATACCTTATGAATATAGGTTTAAAAATCCTCAACAAAATATTACCAAGGAGAATCCAGCAGGATATAAAGGAAACTTTATATACTATGACCAAGTGAGATTTAAATCAGTTTAGGTGTAAGATTTCATTATAATAAAAAACAAAAAACACATGATCATTCCAATAAATTTTTTAAATGTATTTATGATTAAAAATTCTTGACAAACTGAATAGAAGTTAATTTCTTCAACCTGATAAAGGACATCTATGAAAAACCCACAGCTAACATCATACTTAAGTTGAAAGAATAACGGCTTTCTCCCTAAAAATCAAAAAGACAAGAAAGTTTCTTCTTACAACTTCTGTTCATCGTTATTCAGGAGATTATAGACAGGGTGATTAGGCAAGAAATTAATAAAAGCCATTTGAATTGGAAATAAAGAAATAAAACTATATTTGCAGATGATGTGTTCTTGTTTATAGAATATTTTAAGGAATCAAATTTAAAAACTACTCGAACTAATAATTGCATTCAGCAAAGTCTCAGGGTGCAAGATCAATATACAAAACTTAATTATATTTTTATACACTAGCAATGGAAAATCCAAAATTATAATTAGGAAAACAATTCCACTTACAACAGCATAAAATTTTTAGAAATTAATTTAACAAAACAAATGCAAGACTTCTACACTTAAAAGTACAAAATAGTGTTTAAATTAATTAAAGAAAACCTATATAAATGGAAAGAATTTTTTTATAAGTTGGAAGACATAATATTGTTAAGGTAGCAATAGTTTATAAATTAAGGAACCAACACAATTCCTATCAGAATCTCAGCTGTTTTTTTTTTAAATTGAGATAATAATACTAAAATTGATATGGAAATACAATGGGTCCAGAATAGTAAAATAATTGTGAAAAAAAACTGACTTGGAGGATTTGCATTTTCTGATATCAAAACTTACTACAAAGCTATGGCATTAACAAAACATGGTACTGACATAAGGGTAGATATATAGGTCAGTGGGAGAGAATGGAGAATCCAGAAATAAATTTTTCTATTTTCAGCCAATTGATCTTTGACAAAGTTTCCAAGGTAATTTATCAAGAAACAAACCTAATCAAAAATGCACAAGAGATTTGAATAGACGCTTCACCAAAGCAGATGTACAAATAGCCAATAAGTATATTAAAATTTGTCTGTATCATTAGTCATGAGGGAAATGCAAACTATAACCAAAATGAATGCTATTTTATACCCATTAAAATAACTATATTAAATAAGATAAACAATAGTACATCTTGGCAAGAATACAGAGAAAGAGAAATCTCATATATTGAGGCTGTATGTGACACAGCCACTTCAAAAAGTATTTTGAACTTAAGAAGTTTAGCATAAAATGACCATACTTCTCAGCAATTCTTTTCCTAGGCATCTACTCAAGAGAAATTAAAACATATGTCTACAAAGACTCACACTTGAATGTTTACAGTAGCATTATTCATAACATCTGTAAACTGGAAACAACCTAGATACCCATTAATCATTGAGTACATAGTCAAATGTGGAATATTCATAAAATTGAATATTGTTCAGCATTAAAAAGGAACAAAGTATTGACACATGCTATACCATCAAAAAACTTCAAAAACATTCTGCTAAGTGAAAGCAGCCAGATTCAAGAAACCACATTTTATATGAAATGTTAAGAAAAAAACAAATTTACAGAAACAAAATAGATTAGTGGTTGCCTGCATTTGGGTTGGAATAGAAATTAATTGTAAATGGGTAGAAGAAATTTTGTTGGGTGTATAAAAAAATTCTAAAGCAGATTTATGGTGATGGTTTTATAACTCAGTAAACCTGTTAAAATATTCAAATGTATATTTGAAATTGGTAATTTTATCATATGTAAAATATGGTTCAACAGAGCTGTTAAAAATAAGATAACTCCCACAATGATTGTACATTTATCCAATTTTATATTAGATATTTGAAGTTATATTACTTGGTATATACACACAGCTTCTTGTGGCCTGAACTTCTCTGTATCTTCTTTCTCTAGTAATGTTGCTTGCCAGAAAATGTACTTTTACTGAAGTTAGTATAGTAATATCCTATTTATTTTTATTAAGGATTGCTTGATATATGATATTTTATTTTACTGTAAAAATTCATGTATCATATTTAGGTGAGTTTCTCCTATGAAGCATATATAGCTATCTCCCACATAACGATGTTTCAGTCAACAACAGTCTACAAATATTACCGCGATCCCCTAAGATTACAATAAAGCTAAAAAGTTCCAGTCATCTAGTGATGTCATAGTACAATGTGTTACTCATATGTTTCTGGTGATGCTGGTGTAAACAAACCTACTATGCTGCCAGTCTTATACGAGTATAGCACATACAATTATGAATGGTACATAACACTTGATAATAATATAAATAATTATGTTGCTACTTTATGTATTTCCTATACTTTTTATCACTATCTTAGGGTGTACTCTTTCTACTTATTTAAAAAAAAATTGCTGTAAAACAGTATGCCATATTATGCCAGGAGCAGCCTCCTACATCTCATGTTTACTGAATCTCTTGATTGCATCATTTTCTCTTATGCCTGATTTAAACTCATGTTGTTTTGTACAATAATATGTTATAAGTCTGGTAGCCTAGGAGCAATAGGCTCTACCATATAGCCTCAGTGTGTAGTAGGCTATGCCATGTAGGTTCGTGTAAGTGCATTTTATGACATTAGCACAATGACAAAAATCATGCATTTCTCAGAATGTATCCACATCATTAAGCAGCATGTGTTTGTAGTTGAATTTTTTTTTCTAATGTGCTGTTCCCTTCTTGGTCTTTCAATTTGAGTTTTTAAATTACTAACATGTATCTTAATTACAGATAATTTAGGGTTCTATCTACCATCTTACTATTTATTTTCTGTTGTCTGCAAATGTATTATATTCCTTTTTCTCCTGTTTTATTCTTTTCAATTATTTTATTTCTCATTTTTCTCCTGTATCAACTTTGCAATTATTTAGTCTGTTGCTATTCTTTTAGTGGTTACCTTAGTGATTATAATAATTATTCTTAAATTTTTAAATACCAAAATACATATTAGTGTGTTTACCAATTTCCAAACAATTAAAGAACTTTAAACTTCTTTAAATACACTTAATTATCTACTCTCTTTTGTGACACTGTGATCAAGTATTTAAATATTTATATATTTTAAACTTTGTACTACAGTTTAACATTGGTTCTCAAATCCACTTGTTGAGTATTGCACCATAGCTGTAGTTTTTTCCTCTTACAACTGAGAACTTGCAGTGAATACTGGTATTTCAAGGTCCTTAGGATCTCCAGAATTACTCTTTCTTTTCTTTCGGTGTTTTACTAGTACTATAAAAGATTATGTACAAAGTTGTTTTTATTAGTTTTTTATTTTTTCATTTGTTCTGGCTTTGATTTTTTTTTTTGTTATCTTAGTTGTTCGGTTTGTTAGAGTTTTTGAGGATATTGAAAAAATCTATGCAGTTACTTCCACTTTACCCAAACCAAAAAAGTTCACATTTACTTTTTTTCATTTTCAGTAGTATTGAAAGTGAAGAAAAATATCATCTGAAAGAAGAAAAAATAGCAATATGGAATATTACATAGTTATAGACCCTCACACAAATGAGAGTAATATGCTGTATAATACAGCCCATGTCCTTTAACAACACGTTTTTATTAATACTTTATTTTTATGTTAGTTTATTAAAATCCAAGTTGATTTGTAAAAGTATTACTTATTTTATGCTTGATTGTTTAATAGCTTTTGCAGCAAAGCATTATTACATGTCTAATTTGATATTATATGAAAAATAAAACGCAGGCTGTATCAGTGTTAAGATTAAATTTTAAGTGCATATTAATCCCTTCTCTGTCTCAATACCTTTGATAATCTCATAGCAAGATATTCTACAAAAATTATGAATCCGAGCCAAGATGAGGAGATATTTATTTCCTGAACCAAGAGATTGCTATTGTGTTAAAGCATAAATCAGCTTTCTAAAGAAAAGATAGTAGCTGTAAATTGAAAAGAATTTCATTATAGTGTCCTAAATTTATCATCAGTAAATTAAGCGTCATGGGATTTTGACATCTTATTTAGTAATACACTTAAGTGTATCCCCATGAACATGTTGCGAGACTCCAAATAAATCAACAAACAAAAAATGTGTGAGAAATTACTCCACAGTATGCAAATCCTTGAGGATTCATTTTACAACTAAGTAAAACTATAAGGTTTCCAACTTATTAACTGTTTTTTAAATGCACATTTCTTTAAAAAATGTATTTTTTCATAAAATATAGATATGACATACTGCCATTAATTTCCATTGGATAAATTCTAAAATTAATTGCTGTGTACTTGAAACACTTTAAAACAAGCACTTATCAAGCTATTATGAGTAAATAAATCTCTTGAGTATATTGTTCTCTCTCTATACCCAGTATGCTGTAAAAATGCATGTTTGTCATTATAAACTGATTACCTTAATAGGCAACATATGCCAACAAGTTCAGAGCAATGCCATTTTAATAATAAGTAAGCCCCAAGGTACTCAACTGGCTAATTAAATATCAAATAATTGCTAAAATTACTAAGTGACATTTAATTAGAACACTAATTGATATTATAATTTTCTGTCCTTATCTTATTTCATATTAATCAAATCTCTAAACACATATGTCAAAGAAGAAAATAAATAATATAACATAGGTTAATAATAATAAAATAAATAATAATAATAATAATAATAATAATTAATTCTCATAACCTTTCTTCATCTATTGTCCTGATCATCATAGGTCTTTTAAAGTAAATACTTTCTTCAATGTATAGTAACTCTATTTCATTCAAATAATTTGAGGTTTTAGTTCTCTTAAATTTGTAGTTTAAGTAGGAAATTTATCTGGTCATACTATTAAAATTTACTCTATTAGCAATATGTGATATATGATATGTTGTAAATGTACAAATAGTTCAAGTGTGCTTTTAAATTCTACATTTTTTTAGAAGCTTGAGTCAGATCTATGCTTAACTTAACAGGAGGGAAGTATTATCTTTCTGGAGGGACTAAAGACATCACAGTTGTTATCAAGCAATTAAAAATTTGATATATAATAAATATGACTGTATTTTAGCCTGTTTTTATTAGAAAACTGACAAATTAATGAATTATAGTTACTAACAAAGATAAAAGACAACAATGGTCAAAAAGCTGTTTGAGGAAAACAAAATAACTCAAGAAATACTAAAAATGATTCCTTCAGAAAAGAAGACTAAGGAAACTCAGGGGAATAACTTATGACTACCACAGATTCAAATGAAAAAGTGAGTAATCTTGGATATAAAGAACTAAAGTATATCTCTTTACTTAGTATTAAGTCAAATGATGATGAATACCAAATTTTATGATAACTCAAGATCCAAGCATAAAACCAAAAAATTTATGTGGGCTTTTGTAGAAAATTGAAATGTAACACTAACAATTGTATTTACGTAAAAGAGAAGCCATGATGGTGATTAATTCCATTAAAAACATAGATAAGATGAAGGCCATTCAGAGATAAAAATTTTAACCTCCACATTCAGGTGATGAATTTATTCACATTTAAAATATATATTATTTAATATTAATTAAGTTCATGTTTAGTTATTGTTATAGTAAAAGTTCCAGCATTTTCACCTTGAATTCTAGATGGTTTTAATAGCATACAAACATACCAGAAAAGGGATCATTGCATAAAATGAAACATCTGGAGAATTTATAATTGTGTACCCTAGCATTTATAAAATATAATCAAGTTCTAAATTGTGATATACACACTAAGCACAAAGGAGTTCATAAACAAGAACCATACAATCATAAAATAAAATTTCGCCCCTTGTAGATATTCAGAGTTAGCACAGCTTGTTAGTTCTACCACCAACGTTTAACACATTCTTCCATTGTACATCCCCACTTTGCAATGCCTCAGTTTCTAATTCTGCTAGATGACAAGATGACTGCTCAACTGTGTTTTGAGGACTTTCTTAGAGGCAAAAGGAGTTTATAAAAATATTTTGAGTACATAAAATGTAAAATAAGAGGACAAATATCTGCACACATACATATAGAAAGGTGCATGCACATATATATTGACACATATGAATAAATAGTGAACATTGTTTTTATAGTGCTAAACTAGATCAATAAAATATACCAATACTGATTGTATCTTTTATTATCTTGAAATAAATGAAAACATGTATGAATTATTAGAAAACCTACAAATAAGTCAAAATATATGTGATCATTTAATATATGAAAATGTTAAAATTTGAATTTAGTGGATGAAGATTGGTTCATTTCAAAAACAGTGATGGCACACCTGGAAATAGTCTGTGAATTTCACATTATTAAGTTTTTAAATGTAAAACTGTAATAAAAATAAAATATTAGAGAAAAACTTAGGACATTATATATTATAGATTAAAATCAAACAATCTACCTTGCAATTATGAACTCAATATAAATTCATGTACTTAAAGACTATTAATATTTATTAAGCCATAAAATGTAAAATAATACAATAATATAGAAGTCATATGAAGTATACTTTATATCAATGATGTGGTAGATTTCAAAACTGGTAACGAAACTAAACAAAATGACTCATAAATTTCAAAACAATCTCTTAAGGCACTCAAGATTTAAAAAGTATTATTTAGAAAGGAAAAATCATGATAAAACTGAATAAAAATATATGAAAATCAAAATTATGCCAATGGGCAAATTCACAGGTTCAAGTATTATTATCAGTATTGTTTATTAAAAAATAAAACAAAAATTAAAAAATATTAAATTCGGGGAATATATTTCAGATAGTAAATATAGTTAAATGTAATAGAGTGATGATTAACAAATATAACCAGATAAATAAGAAAATAGATAATAATATAAAGCATAGTATAGATTATAAATTATTTAAAATATTTCATTGAGAAAAATTGAATACATAACCAAATATCTGGTTAATTTTATAAAGAAAAAGAAAAATATACAATGTCAGAGATGAAAGAAGTAAACTACAGATAAACAAGAGTATGATTATTTTTTTAAATGCTATGTAGCCATTTAAAACTATGTAAAATTTTCTAAGAAAATTCGCATAACTAAAGTAGGTTCAAAAAAATTAGCTGTCTTGAACTGAAAAGGAATTAGCATACCTGATGAAAGCAGATCACTTTATTGATAATTTAATTTATGAAACATATAATTGTCCATAGAATATAATTTATTCCAGATGTGAAAACAAAGTGGTGCTAATGAAATTACACTTTTGGAGGTGCAAGAAATATACATTTTTTTCTTTATTTTTTTTCCTATTTTTTTTTTAACTTTCACCTCACATAGTTAGATTTCTTTCTGTCATCACATATTTGAACCCTTTAACCCCATCTACCTCCCTCCTCCCCATTCATCACCTACCCTCTGTTAAACATCAGTCTATTGTTCATGTTCATCAGTCTCTGTTTGTCCTGTTTGTCGCTTTTAGGTTTATAGCCCACATATAAGTGATATCATGTGGTTTACAACATTTTCTGTCTGGCTTATTTTGCTTAGCATGATTATCTCGAGGTCCATACGTGTTGTCTCAAATGGCAGTATTTCATCTCTTCTTAGGGCTGAGTAATTCTCCACTGTATATATGTGCCACAGTTTCTTTATCCAATTATCTATAGAAGGAGACTTTGGTTGCTTCCATATCCTGGCCACCATGAATAATGCTACTATGAACATTGGTAGGCAAATATCGTTTCAGATATATATTTTCAAGACGTTGTGGTAAAAACCCAGTAGAGGGATTACTGGATAAATTCTTAGTTTCTTCAGGACCTCTACACTGTTTTCAATAATAATTGTACCAATTTGCAGACTCACCGGCAATGCATGAGGGTTCCTTTTTCTCCACAACCTCTCCACATTTGTTATCCCTTCTCCTGTTGATAACAGCTATTCTAATGGCTGTGAAATGATATTTCATTGTGGTTTTGATTTGCATTTCCCTAATACCTCATGATGTTGAGCATCTTTTCATATATTTGTTGGCCATTCGTAAGTCTTGGGAGAAATGTCTGTTCAGGTCATCTACCTATTTTTTGATTGGATTGTTTGTTTTAGTTCTTGTTGTTGTTGTTGAGTTGTATGAGTTCTTTGTATATTTTGGATATTAGGCCCTTATTGGAGGTGCTGCTTACAAATATATTTTCCCATTTGGATAGTTGTCTCTTTACCTCATTGACAGTTTATTTTGCTGTGCAGAAGTGTTTTAGTTTTATGTAGTCCCATTCATTTATTTATGCTTTTACTTCTCTTACTTTGAAGTCAAATTCATAAAATCCTCTTTACGTCCAAGGTCCGTAAGTTTAGTTCCTATTATATACTTTATTGTTTAAAGTCTTATATTCAGATTCTTAATCCATTTTGAGTTATTTTGGTTGGGTTTTGTAGGTTTTTTTCTCTGGTCCTTCTTGTTTGGTGTTATATATTTTAGCTCTGAATATTTGAGGTATAGTTACCATTACAAATGTGTAAATTATATGTATATAATATACATTATATTATATATATGTGTGTGTATAAATGTGTGTGTGTGGAGATATATATATATATATATATATATATATATATATATATATATAGTGTCCCATTTTCTTCCGCGTGTGCCTTATTTCAGTTTCCCTTTATGTATTTAGTTCCTTGAATTTTCCATTTAATTATTGTCTAAATTTGTCTCTATGTATGCTGAATGTTCATTACTATCTTGCTATAGAAAATCTTCTCTTATTATTTAAACTTCTTAATAAGTGTTGCACTCCTCCTTTTCTTCTATCTACCTGCTAGTTGCCTTACTCTTAATTATGTTTTTTCTTTTTTTTTTTGTCATTTTGTTTAGGTGAGCTGACCCCTTTCAGTATTTCCTGTAGTGCAGGCCTCATAGTGGAGAATTTCCTCAATTTTTGTATGCCTGGAAAGGTCTTTATTTCTTTTTGATATCTAAAGGAGAGCTTTGCTATATACATTATTCATGGCTGACAGTTCCATTAAGTTAATACTTTAAATATGTGATTCCACTCCTTTCTGGTTTGTAAGAATTGTGATGAGAAGTACAAAGATAGTCTAATGGGTTTTCTTTTATAGTTTACTGTCTTCTTTTCCCTGGCTACCCTGAGAATTACTTGTTATTGATTTTTGATAATTTTAATACAATGTGTTATGGAGAAGGCCTGTTTGGATTGAGATAATTAGATGTCCTGTTGACTTCTTGAATCAAAACTCCAGTTCATTCCTTAGATTTGGGAAATTCTCGTCAACTATTTATTTGAAAATGCTTTCTAATTCCTGCTTCTATTCTTCTCCTTCAAGAATGCCCATTATTCTTATGTTTCCTCTCCTGTTGATATCAACTAGATCTTATATTTCTCTTTCATTATTTTTCCTTCATTGGTTTCTCTCTTCTTCCTTCTGATCTATTTCTAGATTTCTGTCTTCAATATCACTGATTCTTTCCTCCATTTAGTTGACTTTATTTCCCAAGTCTGCTATTTTAATTTTATCTCTTTCACTGTGTTCTTCATCTCCCAAAGTTCTATTTGGTTCTTTTTGAGGGTTTCAGTATTCTTCCCAAAGAACTCATTCTCCTCATCTAGCTATTTTTTCAATTCCTAAAATTGTTAATATGAATTATTTGGATATCATTGAGTTTTCTCAGAAGTACCATCCTGAATTCTGTGTGATTTAATCGCATATTTCTATATCTGTAAGCCTATTTTCTAAAGATTTTTCTATTTCTTTTTGAGCTGCCTTGTTACTTTGGTTGTTCATGGTTTTTAATAGACTATTTCTCCACCTGAGCATTAATGGAAGTGTATTCTACTTTTTTCCAGAAAGAAGATTTACTGTATAAAGGTCTCTCTTTCACTAGTTTTTTTTTTTTTTAAAGTGACATTGGCTGACTAAAGCTAATAAGTTTCAGCTACACATTTTAACAGTAAGGCATATATATATATATATATATATATATATATATATATATATATATATATATATTTACACTGTGTGCTCACCTCCCATAGTTAGATTTCTTTCTGTCTCCACATACTTGACCTCCTTTACCTCATCAACCTCCTTTCTCACCCGTTGTCCCTCCCCTCTGGTAACTACTAATCTATTGTTTATGACCATGAGTCTCTGTTTGTTTGTCCTGTTCATTTGTTGCTTTAGGTTTATATCCAACATATAGGTGATATCATGTGATTTTCAACTTTTTCTGTCTGGCTTATTTCTCTTAGCATGATTATCTTGAGGTCCATCCATGTTGTTACAAATGGCAGTATTTCATCTCTTCTTATGGCTGAGTAATATTCCATTGTATATATGTACTACAGCTTCTTTAGCCAATCATCTATCATAGGATACTTCAGTTGCTTCCATGTCCTGGCTACTGTCAATAATGCTGCTATGAACATCGGTGCGCAAATATCTTTTCAGATATGGGTTTTCAAGTCTTTGGGTTAAATACCCAGTAGAGGAATTGCTGGATCAATTGGTAGATCAATTCTTAGTGTTTTGAGGGACTGCCATACTGTTTCCATAGTGGCTGTACCAATTTGCAGTCCCACCAGCAGTGTATGAGGGTTCCTTTTTCTCCGTATCCTCTCCAATACTTGTTATTACTTGTTCTGTTGATTATAGCTATTCTAACTGGTGTGAGATGGTATCTCATTGTGCTTTTGATTTGCATTTCAATAATAGCTAGGGATGTTGAACATCTTTTCAAACAGTTGTTGGCCATTTGTATTCCTCTAGGGAGAAGTAAGTGTCTGTTCAGATCCTCTACCCATTTTTTGATTGGATCATTTGTTTTTTTGTCGTTGTTATTGAGTTGTATGAATTCTTTGTATACATTGGATATTAGGCCCTTATCAGAGATGTTGCTTAAAAATATATTTTCCCATTTGGATGGTTGTCTGTTTACCTTGATGATGGTTTCTTTTGCTGAGCAGAAGCTTTTTAGTTTGATGGAGTCCCATTCAATTAGTTTAGATTTTACTTCCCTTGCTTTTGATGTCAAATTCAAAAAAACTTCTTTAAGTCCAAGGTCCTTGAGTTTAGTTTCTATGTTTTCTTCTATGCATTTTATTGATTCTGGTCTTATATTCAGGTCCTTAATCCATTTTGAGTTAACTTTGGTGTATGGTGATAGACAACCATCTACTTTCCTTTTGCAGGTGGCTTTCCTGTTTTCCCAGCACCATTTATTGAAAAGGCTTTCCTTTCTCCACTGTGTGTTTTTTAGCTTTTTTTTATCGAAAATCATTTGCCCAGGTAAATATGAGTTTACTTCTGCACTCTCAATTCTGTTCCACTGGTCCATGTGTCCGCTTTGCTGCCAATACCAAGCTGTTTTGATTACTGTCACTTTGTAGTATAATTTGAAGTCAGGCAGAGTGATGCCTCCAGTCTCGTTCTTTTCCTTCAGGAGAGCCTTGGCAATTCAGGGTCTTTTGTGTTTCCACACAAATCTGATGACTTTTTGTTCTATTTCTTTAAAAAATGCCAATGTGATTTTGATGAGGATTGCATTAAATCTGTATAATGCTTTAGGTAACATGGTCATTTTAACTATGTTGACTCTTCCATTCCAAAAACATGTAATATCTTTCCATTTCTTTGTATCTTCTTTGATTTCTTTTAATAGGGTCTTATAATTTTTATTATATAGTTCTTTCATATGTTTCATTAGATTTATTTCTAGGTATTTTATTCTTTTTGTTGCAATTGCAAAAGGAATTACTTTTTTCACTTTTATTTCTGACAATTCATTATAAGAGTATAGGAACACTATGAATTGTTTAATGTTGATTTTTGTATCCAGAAATTTTACTGTATTTGTTTATTGCTTCTGGTAGTGTTTTTGTGGAGTCTTTGGGGTTTTCTATATAAAGAATCATACCATCTGCAAATAGTGACAGTTTGAAAACTTCATTTCCTATTTGGATGCATTTTACATCTTTCTCTTGCCTGATTGCACTCACTAGGACCTCCAATGTTGTACTGAATAACAGTGGTGATAGTGGGCAGCCTTCCTTATTCTTGATCTTAGAGGAAAGCTGTTTAGTTTTTCACCATTAAGTATAATGTTGGCTGAGGGTTTGTCATATATTTTCTTTATTATATTAAAATGCTTTCCTTCTATATAGATTTTGGTGTTTTAATCATAAATTGCGGCTGTATTCTGTCAAAGGCTTTTTCTGTAACTATTGATATAATCATATGATTCTTATTTTTTAATGTGTTTATGTGGTGTTTCACATTAATTGATGTGCATATGATGAACCCACCCTTGTGCCCCTAGGATGAAGCCCACTTGATCGTGGTGTAAAATCTTTTTAATATGTTGCTGTATTCAATTCACGAGTATCTTATTTAGGATTTTTGCATCTGTGTTCATGAGAAATATTGGTCTGTAGTTTTCTTTTTTTGTGTTATCTTTACCAGATTTTGGTATCAGAATAATACTGGCCTCATAAAATTAGTTGCTAAGTATTGTCTCCTTTTCAATTTTTTGGAAGAGTTTGAGGAGAATAGATATGAAATCTTCTTTGAATGTTTGGTAGAAGTCACTGGTGAAGACATTTTATACTGGACTTTTACTTTTGGGTAGATTTTTGATGATTGTTTCGATTTCCATACTGCTGATCCATCCATTAAGATTTCACAATTCTTGATTCAGTCTAGGAAGATTGCATTTTTCTAAGTACTGGTCCATTTCTTCTAGGTTGTTAAATTTGGCGTTATATATTTTTTCTTAGTATTCTTGTATGATCCTTTGTGTTTCTGCAATGTCAGTCATAATTTTTCCTCTTTCATCCCTGATTTTGTTTATTTGTGTCCTTTCTCTTTTTTCTTTCATGAGTCTAGCCAGGGGGTTGTCAATTTTATTAACCTTCTCAGAGGACAAGCTCTTTGTTGCATATATTTTTCTACTGTTTTTTGTTTGTTTGTTTGTTTGTTTGTATTCCACTTCATTTATTTTTTCTCAAATTTTAATATTTCTTTTCTTCTTCTGACTTTGGCTTCATTTGTTCTTCCTTTTCTAGTTTTTTAAGATGAAGTATTAGGTTGTTTATTTGGCTAGTTCTTGTTTTTGGAGATAGGCCTGTAATTATATGAACTTTCCTCTTATGACCACTTTTGCCATATCTGAAAAGTTTTGATATGTTGTACTATCATTCTCATTCATTTCTATGTATCTCTTGATCTCCCTTTTTATTTCTTCTCTTACCCAGTTATTCTTCAGCAACAAGTTGTTTAATCTCCACATATTTGTGGTTATTTCTGCTTTCTTTTTGCAGTTGATCTCTAGTTTCAAGGCATTGTGATCAGAAAATATGTTTGATATGATCTCAACCCTCTTATATTTGTTTAGACTATCTCTGTGTCCCTGCGTGTGGTCAATTTTTTAGAATGTTCCATGTGCACTAGAGAAGAATGTATAAGCTGCTGTGTTGGGATGGAAGGCTCTGTAAATGTCAAATATGTCCACTTGGTCTAATGTGTCATTTGTGGATGTTATATCCTTAATGATTTTCTGTTTAGATGATTTGTCCATATCCAACAGTGGGGATTTAGGTCCCCTACTATGATAATAATTTGGTTTATTTCTCCCTTTAGTTCTGTTAGTAATTGCTTTACATATTTTGGGGCCCCCTAATTGGGAGCAGAGATCTTAATAAGTGTTATGTCTTCTTGGTGCATGATTCTCTTTAGCATTATGTAGTGTCCCTTATTATCTTTCTTATGTTTTTTATTTTGAAATATATTTCGTCATATATTGGTACAGCTACTCCTGCTTTTCTCTGACTGCTGTTTGTTTGAAATATTATTTTCCACCCTTTCGCCCTGAGTCTATATTTGTCTTTGGAATTGAGATGTGTTTTTTTTTTTTTTTTGATCCATTCTGCAACTCTCTGCCTTTTTATTGATGCATTCTATTTGTATGTACGGTGATTATTGAAATATAAGGTCTTCTTATAGCCATTTTATTTTTTGCTTTTTGGTAGCTTGGTGTTTCCATTGTTTCCTTGTCTTTGTGTTTCTGTTTTGTTTATTTTTGTTGGCTTTTGTGGGTTTTGCCTCTGGTTCTTTTTCTTTTATGTTATCCATTTCAGGTCTGAATCTTTGGCTTGTTGTCACCAATACAAATATGTAAATTATATATATATGCATATATACATATATATGTATGTGTGTGTGTGTGTGTGCATATATATATATATATATATATATATATATATATATATATATATACAGTCGTCCATTTTCTTCTGTGTGTGTCTTGTCTCCATTCCCCTTTGCAAATTTGGATCTTCGAATTGCTCCCTTTTCAGTCATCATTGGCTCATTCTGTCCCTATGGATGCTGAATGTTCAATAATATCTTGCTATAGCTATTTTCTTATTGTTTATGCTTATAATGCCCTGTTCTTAGTAAGGTTTGCACCCCTCTGCTTCTATTTGCCTGATCATCACCTTACTCCTAATTATGTATTATTATTTTTTTTTAGTAATTTTGTTTTAGGTGAGCTGATCCCTTTCAGTATTTCCTGTAGTGTAGGCTTCTCAGAGGAGAATTCCCTCAATTTTCATATGTCTGGAAAGGTCTTTATTTCTCCTTCATATCTAAAGTAGAGCTTCACTGGATACATTATTCTAAGCTGGTAGTTCCTTTCACTTAATAGTTTGAATATTTTGATTCTACTCCTTTCCGGCTTGTAAAGTTTGTGTTGAGAATTCTGACGATAATTTAGTGGGTATTTCTTTATAAGTTACCATCTTTCATCTTTTTCTCCCTGGCTGCCCTGAGAAATCTGTCTTTTTTGTTGATTTTTGATAATTTTAATACAATGCATCTTTGTGAAGGCCATTTTGCTTGAGATAATTGGGTGTTCTGTTGCCTTCTTGAATTCCAAGCTCCAGCTCATTCCTTAGATTTGGGCAATTCTTGTCCACTATTTGTCTGAAAATGCTTTCTAGTCCCTGCTCCTTTTCTTCCCCTTTGAGAATGCCCATTATTCTTATGTTTCCTCTCCTGTTGATATCAGCTAGTTCTTGTATTTCTTTCATTATTTGTCATTCTTCGGTTTCTCTCTTCTTCCTTCTGATTTTTTTCTAGATTTCTGTCTTCGATATCTGATGCTTTCCTCCATTTGGTCAACTCTGTTTCCCAAACTTGCTATTTCATTTTTCAACTCTTGCAGTGTGTTTTTTTTTTCTCCAGAAGATATATTCTCCTCATTTAGGTTTTTTTTCAATTCCTGAAATTGTTTATATGAGTTGTTTCAGATCTCATTGCGTACCATCTTGAATTCTCTGTCATTTAAGTTGGATATTTTTATGTCTGTAAGCTTATTTTCTGGAGATTTTTCTCTTTATTTCTGAGATGCCTTGTCACCTTGGTTGTTTATGGTGTTTAATGGACTATTTCTCTGCTTACGCATTAATAGAAATCTATTCTGATTTTATTTTCCAGAAAGAAGATTTATCATATATTTGTCCCTAGCCTGTTGCAAAGATGGCATTTTTCTTTTTGTTTCCAGTAGGTGCTGTCTAAGCCTCTTAGATCCCTGCTTTATATAAATCCTTATTAATTCCCTTTTTTTTTCTTACAGATGTTTAATCGTGCTCACTACTCTCAGTCTCAGTCGGTGTTAGTGTTAGCGACAATTTCAGTAGTGTTTGCTTAGATTCTCCTGGGCTCCTGGATGTTTGGTCTCAGAGGATATAGAAATAGTGGCCCTTTGGGTTGGGGTTTGAGGGCAGTGGCTCAGCCTTGTTTTGCGACTGTGGCTCGTAAAAATCAACTGTTGTTACTCTGCCATACTGCTTCTCTGCTTTCTGCCCTGATGACTGAGCCCTGCCGCTGGCCACGTGGAGCTCACAGCACTTCCAGGCAAGGCTGTTCATGGGATTCTCCACACCTTGTCCCCTCCCCCTTCTCCTACAGAGAGTTCCAGCTGTGAGAAGCAGCTTCTTTGTTTCTTCCAGTCCACCGCCAAACATCTGGAATTCTGACCTGTTGTGACTCTTATGAGCAGATCTTACACTCAAACATGCTGGTGTGCAGTTTGGGTGTTTTTTGGTGAGTTTTAGGTGTTCAGCTTATTGTTGTTTCAAGGGGAGAGATCTGAGGACGTCTCCCACTCCACCATGTTTCTCTAAACTCCATAGCCATTTTCAAAGATGGTGTTTTTCTTTTGGTTTCCAGTAGATGGTGTCTAAGCTCTTATATTCCTGCTTTATGTAAAGTCTTAATAATGCCTATTTTTATCATAAATATTCAATCACACTCGCTCTCCTCAGTTCCTTTCAGTATTAGTGACAGTTTCGGTAGCATTTGCTCAGATTTCCCTGGGGCTCCATGGTGGTCAGTCTTAGAAGATATGGGGGGAGGGGCACTCTGTGTTGGGAAATAAGGGCTGTGGCTTAGCCTCATGTTTTATAACTGCAGCAGGTAATAATCAACTGTTGCTTCTCTGTAGTCCCCACTTCTCTGATTTCTGCCATTATCCCTGGGCACTGCCTCTGCGTTGAGCTCACAGCTCTCCCAGGCAAGGCTGTTCAGGAAACCTGTTGTTCTATCTCCCTCCCCTCTTCCTGCAGGGAGCTCCAGCCATTAGAAGCAGCTTCCTTTTTCTCCCTGTCTACCACCTGACCCCTGGGGTTCTGACTTGTGGTAGCTCTTATACACAGATCCCACACTCAGACATGCTGGTGTTCAGGTTGGATGTTTTTTGTTGAGTTTTAGATGTTCAGCTTATTGTTGTTTCAAGAGGAGAGATCTGGGGACATCTCTCACTTTGCTATGTTTCTGAAAAAGAAAAAAAAAATATATATATATATTTTAAAGATGTGTGTTTCAATCTCATGCAAAAACTTGGAAAAGTAATATTTATTTTGATTTTACACTCTGTTCTATATGTTAATTCAGGAACCCTTATTGCCTCCATTTTGTTGTTTCTCCACCTAGAGTGTTGTCTTTATCTGTATGGTTGAAGTGGAGCCACAGAAATATCCATGCTCCAGATTATGTGATGTATCCACCACACCTGTAGTAGAAACCTAAACATAACACTCAACTGAATGGAATAAAAAAATCCTAAATAAAAGACAAAATAAAATAAAAAGCCTAAGTAATTTTTATCTTCATAACATGAAGGATGACAAAACCTATTTCAAGTATAAAAGTTTAATTTGAAAGAGAATTACATAGCTCAGTGTCACTAATCATAGAAATAAAATAAAAACCACAATGTGATATCACCTCATACCTGTCAGAATGACTATCATCAATAAATGAATATTAAGTGTTGACAAAAATGTGGAGAAAAAGGAATCTTCTTGCACTGTTTTTGGGATCGCAAATTGGTGTAGCCACTATTGAAAACTGTATGGAGGTTCCTCAAAAAAATTAAGAATAAAGTCTCCTTATGACCCAGAAATTCTACTTCTGGGTATTTATCAAAAAAAATTTTTAAACACTAATTTAAAAAGGTATGTGCACCTTTATGTTCACTGCAGTGTTATTTACAATAGCCAAGATATGGAAGCAACCTAAGTGTTTATCAGTAGACAATTAAATAAAGAAGAATTGATACATGTATACAATGAAATATTATTCGGCCATAAAGAAAGAATAAAATGATATCATTAACAACAACATAGATGGACCTAGAGAGATTATATTAAGTGAAATAAGTTAAAGAGAAAGACAAAACCATATAATCTCACTTATATGTGGAATCTAAAAAACAAAATAAATGAACAAACAAGACAGAAAAAAAAACTCCTAGATACAGAGAACAAAATGATGGTTGCCAGATCAGAGGGAGTTGTGGTCTTGGTTGAAAAGGCAGAGGAATTAAGAGGTACAAATTGGCAGTTACAAAATAGTCATGGTTATGTAAAGTACAGCATTTGGAATATAGTCAATAATATTGTAATAACTATGTATAGTGCCAAGTGGGTACTAGACTAATCGGAAGGATTACTTTGTAAATTATATAAATGTCTAATCACTATGCTGTATACTTGAAACTAATATAAAATAATATTAAATGTCAACAGTAATAAAAAAAAGAGAATTACACATAAATATATAAAACAATGAAATTCTACGTAAAATACAGAAACTTTTTGAAGTTATAATTTGTAAAATACCATTGAAATTTTGCGATGTAAATCTGAAAATATTATAAGAAAATTAACTTTAAATCTATAAATATTTGTCAATAAATCAACGAAACATTATTGAGGATAAAAAATAAAACTTGAATAAATGGAGAGCCTTTCCAAGTTCCTGAATAAAATGTGTGAATAGATATATGTTAAATATAAAGAAATAAATAAAATAAAAGAAATTCTGTGTTGTATTTGGGTTGATCTGTTTGAGCTATAATAATTTTAATAAAAATAGGCTCAATGGCTGAAAAATCAAAGCAGAAATTTATTGCTCATGGTCCTGGAGGCTGGAAATGAAAATTGAGGATGCCATCATAGTCAGATGAGAACCCTCTTCCAGGTTCCGAAATTTTCATTTTATCTTCACATAGCACAAGAGTCAAGGAAGCTCACTTAGGCCTTTTTATATAAGAGCATTAATTTCATTTATGATGACTTGACTCTCATGATCTAATCTCTTCTCAAAGGCCCTTCCTGCTAATACCATCACATTGGCATTAGAATTTCAACATGTGAATATTGGAAACATTCAGACCATAGCAGTACTACATTTAACAAATTGTCCACTATAAACCCATGTTATTTTTATAAGTGAAAGTGTTAATTGTTTATAATAAATTTAATTTCTTTATGAGTAAATAATCATACATCCTTTTAAGAGACTGTAGTAAGCTAAAAATTCTGTTGGAATTTCTGACCAAAACTGTAATCATTTTTTAGCAAAGAAAATAAGCCTTAAGTATTTAGTTTTCATTATAAATTTATTATATTATCTCTTATGTTAGCTATATACCACCTCATCAAGTGCCCATTCCATGTTCTTTTTCTGTAGCGTCCTGATCACAACTAACTATTAAAGAGGGCAGGAAACTTGCTAGGATATTAGATTATGATAGTGAATATTTGAGATGTTTTCTAACAATACTTACACATAAATTGAAAACATGAGCAAAGCTAAAATGTCTTAAGTTCTACTATAGGTATTTCTTGAAGAAGGGTGGTAGGAGGAATAGGCAAATATTTTGAATCAGTTGATTCTTTAAATACTTTTAAATTTAGCTTTTAGAGTATCATTTACATCATTTATGTATCAAGTACTGCAATGGAATATCTAGAAACTTCATAAAAATTCAAAGGTTGAGTAATTTTCATGAAATGTAGTATCCCTCTTTTAATTATGATAACGTTCTCCATTTTCTCTTGCTACACAGAACAGTAATAAGCCTATATTTCAGGAATACTAACAATCCATTAAATAGAAAAAAGAGAACTAGGAATACTGCAAATCTCCCTAATGACCAAATTTGAATGAGAGAAGATATGCTAGTTAAGATCACTATTTTATATTCCTTCTGAATGTACAATTTGTTGCTGAAGTAATTGAGAAGAAGGTATTAATAGAGGGCTAAGGATACTTTAGAAAAATTATAAAGACAATTTTCAATAAAGACTTTGAAATATGTGAAATAATCAAGTATGTAGCATATGAAATATGGGTAAATTCATTTTCATGAAACATTATCTATAATACATTTTAGCTTCTCTGACATAAAGATTCAAGCCACACAGAAAATGAAGGTATAAGAAGAAAAAAGAAGTCTTGCTATTTTTCAAAGGGCAGAAATGTTTATTCTTTTAGCAATAAAACATTCTGACAGCAAGTCACCAATTACTTGAAATATGAAATTCTATCTATTTCCCTAGAATGGTGAAAATAACAGAGACAAAGTTCTGCAAGATGGATTAACATTCAAAACTATATTCTAATATGGGGGTGAAGAAGTACATGCTGGATGATATTTACTGGGCATGTACTATGTCCAGGTAATTATAAGGTATCCAAACATGAGAAGACTGGGTCTCTATACTTAAAACTTAGAATCTAATAAAAAAAAATAGGTACATAAATAGTCATCTTTGTTTCTTTCCTCATATTCAACTCATCAGAAATGCCTATCATTTTTACTTTTTAAAAAATTCATGTCAAATAGTTTCAAGTATACAGTACATTGCTTAGACATCTATACTGTTTGTAAAATGATCCCCCAATTGCCCCTCCCTCCCTTGACCCTCCACCTAGCCAATGTATTAATGCTAACTGCGTTCCCTATGCTGTGCTCTCAATCCCTGTGACCATCCATCGGCTACTATTTTGTACTTCTTTAACCCTTCACCCCATTCTCAAACTCAACAAACTCCACTCCCTCTGTCCTTCATCAAATTGCCCACTATATTTGTGAGTCTGTTTTTGATTAGCTTGTTCTTTTTCTTCCTTAGATTCTGTATATAAGTGAAGTCATATAGTGTTTATCTATATGACTTATCTCTGTCTGACTTAAATACCTTCTAGGTCCATCAAAGCAATATCTTTTTCCATCCTCTTCCTTTTAGTCATGTATCTTTTAATCTGAAATGAGTCTTTTGCATTTTTTCTTCTTAAAGAAGTCTCTCCAACATTTCCTGTAGTACTAGCTTGATGGTGATAAATTCCTTTAGCTTATTTTTGTCTAGGAAGCTCTTTATCTGTCCAACTCTAAATGATAGTTTGGCTGGATAAAGTGTCCTTGATCTTCATCCTGTTGAATATTTTGTGCCAAGCCCTTCTGTCCTGCATAGTTTCTTTTGAGAAATTAGCTGCCAGTCTTATGGGTGTTCCCTTATAAGTAATTATCTGTTTTTCTTTTGCTGTTTTTAATATTCTTCCTTTGTATTTAAACGTTGGCATTTTAATTATGATGTGTCTTGATGTGGACCTCTTCGGATCCTTGATTTTTGGAATTCTCTGAACTTCCTGAGGTTTTATGTTCATTTCTTTCACCAGGTTATGGAAGTCTTCCATCATTATTTCTTCAAACAGTTGTTCAACATCTTGATTTTCTTCAGTTATGCCAATCAGACAGATATTTGGACTTTTAATAGTGTCTCATATGCTCCTTAACTTATTTTTATAGTCTTGGCATCTTATCTCTTGCCATTCTGATTGAGTGTCCTTGGCTTTTTCATCCTCTAGATAGGGCATTTGATCCTTTATTCATTTTGTTTATTACATTTAATATGCTTCTTATCTCAGATAATGTGTTCTTCATTTCAGACTGATTTCCTTTTATAATTTCTATTTCTATTTTTATGTTTTTTTTATCTCTTTGTTGAAGTTTTCTATGCTTCCCAAAAGTTCATTAAGCATCTTTATAACCAGTGTTTTGAACTCTGCACCTGTTAGATTATTTGACTCCATTATATCTAGATCTCTGTTTTCTTCTCTCATATGGTTATTGCTTTTTTTGTCTTCCCATCTTGGCTGTCTTTCCATGACTGTTTCTATGTACTAAGCAAGGCTCCTAAGTCTCCTGGTCTTATTAGCGTGGATTTGTGAAGTAGGTGTCTGTCCATCAGCACAGTCCTGAGAGAGGTTCAGCTGCAGGACAAATTTAGCCCAAGCCTCTACCCCTCTGGAGCCACTTATTAAGATTCAGCAAGCAATCCACAGATGTTGTGCTTATAATTGCCTCAAAAGGCTACACCAGAGACCAAGGCCAGCTGCCTCCAGTGAGAGTCTGGGTGCTGCTCAGAAAAGAGAACCTAACTTGCTGAGGATATACCTGGATGTGGCTTGGGTGGGACCGCGAGTTGGGAGAGGCAAGGTTTCAGAGAATCCTCTGGGTGGAGCGGCCTCTGTTATCTAGTTTGATGACCTCTCAGCTATGGTGGCACTGTGTCTAGCACTGGGAAGGGGGAAGCTCAACAGGGAACAATGGATACCAATGGCACTTCTGTACTGAGCTATTATCGCTTGACCCTCACTCCAACAATGTCTCTCTGTAAGTCCCTGGTGGCCCCTGCACATAGCCAAATTGGCACTGGTGCTCAGAGAGAGCAGGTTCGTCACCATGAAAATCCACTCCTGGACAAGGCCCTTTTAAGAGACTTCTGCCACTGCCACTACCACAGCCTCGGTATCACTCAGCTGCTGGAGACTGGGCAGTCCCACATCCTTGCCCCGTCATACCTTCTGCTATTGCAGGGTGATTTCTTGGATTTCTCCCTAGTCGTATGGCTTGTTCACCTAGATCCCAGGTGATTTTTTCTTGCTGCCACTCCTTGTTTCATCATAACTTTGATTTGGTCACCAGAGGGATGAACAGAGCCTCTATCATCTATGCCACTTTTTTCAGTCTCCTCCATTTTTACTTTTAATATACTAAAATATGTTCTTAGTTCAACACTATATAATAGAATTTTCAGAGATGATAACAATGATTTGTCATTGCAATATTCAGTGTGGTGAGTGCTAGGCACATATAGCTCCCGAGCCTTTGAAATGTGGTTAGTGAGAGAAAAAAAAAGTGAATTTTTAATTTTAATTTCAATTGATTTAAGTTTAAATTTAACTAGTTGTAAGTAACTCTTAGGCACCAAATTGAACTGTGAGTCTCTACCTTTTCCCTGTCTCAATGTCCCTGCATTTTTGGTTCTGTCTGTCTAGAAAACTCTTTCTCCACTTTTTCTGTAGTGCTAATTGCTCCTCATTCTTAGGATTTCAGCTCATATATTGCCTTCAATGTAATGCAGGTTACCAGTGAACACCTTTACTTGAAATCACCATGATCCTCACTCTTCATTTTCTCTTTCATTGGAGCATAAGCTCCATATAAATAAAATGGACATGTTGTTTTTGTGAACTACTGTATTTCAAGGATTTAACATAGAGTTTGATGTAGAGTAGGCACTCAATAAATATTTTGTTATTTAATGAACAGATGAATAAATGAATGAACAAATGAGTGACTTATTTCTAGTATAAAAAAAACCTTGAGAACACCAAAGATACAGAAAAAATTGCTAAGGAATTAGAAGTGGAAAATAAAATTAATTAAAAGTATTGGAAAATTCTGTATAGAGAATTTCATTGTCACCTAGCTTGACCTGATGACTGAGAAAGTATTTTTGTTGTTTTTTAAAGAGAGGCTATAGTCTATAAATAAAATTCCCTCTCTTCAGTGTAGAGTTCTATGAGTTTTGAAAAACATATTCAGTCACATAACCATCACAATAATTATTATGTAGATCATTTATATCACCCTAAAATAATCCATTATGTCCTTTATAGTTAATTATTCTCCCCAGTTCATTCATTTCTAATTTGTGAGTAATATTTTACTGTATAGATGTACCACACCCTATTTATTCATTAATCCATTGAGGATATTTGTGTTGCTTCTGGATTCTGGTAATTATGAATAAAGCAGCTATATACATTCTAATATAGGTTCTATGTGTGAAGTTGAATTTTCATTTTACTGGAAAAAAATACAACCTAGAAGTTGTATATCCTGGTGACATGGTAAATGCATGTTTAAATTTATAAGAAACTACCAAGTGGCTGTATCATTTTGCTTTTCTACCAACAGTGTATGGGAGCTTCAGTTGCTCCATATGTTTATCAACACTTCATATGCCATTTAAAAAGTATTTTAGTCATGTAAATAGATATATATAAAGATATTTCATTGGTGTTTTCACCTGCTTTTCCATGAAAACTAATGAGGTTGATCTTTTAATGTGCTCATTTGCCAGCCATATAGTTTCCTTGGTAAAGTGTCTATTCAAATGTTTTGCCCCTGTTTGTAAGATTGTGTCTCTATATTATTGAGATTTGAGTGTTCTTTATATATGTTGGTTATGAATTCCTTTATCAGATATATGTTCTGCAAATATTTTTTCCAATATTTAGCTTGTTTTTTTTTCATTATCTTAGCTGTGTCTTTTGAAGAAAACAAATGTTTTTTTTAAATTCTAATAATATTCAATATATCTATTTTTATAATTTTGTGACTATGCTTTTGCTTAAATATTCAAGAATATTTTTCTTAATTCAAGGTTGCAAATATTTTTGTTTATATTTTCTTTTATAAGTTGTATGGATTTTGGTTTTATATTTAGGTCTACGAAACATTTTGAACCAGTACATATATATAAAGCCAATTTTCTATCAAGTTTTACTGTTTTTAGATATGGATATCCACTTGTTCCAGCACTATTTTGTGAAAAGACTAACAATTATCTAATACATTGCTTTGAACTTTTGTTTTACATTAACCAACCATATATATGTGAGTCTGTTTTCTAGATCTGCATATTTTTTAACAAATAGATAGACATTTAAAAGCATACAAAAATGTACATAAGCAAAGGTACACAGTGAGAAAAAGAGAAGTCCCTCCCATTTGGAATAGTATGAATAGCCTGGATGAATTTATTAAAAGCACAAAAATACAGCATTTGGATAGTTAGATTGATAAAAGGTCATGGATAACCTTGATTATGAAGCTATGTTCTGATTTCTCTCTTGATGCAAACTCATAGCAGTGCACTGACACATACAATGGGGTGTTTTCTAAAGATAGTATTAGTGGCCATATGATATATGATTAGGAATGTGACAAGACTAAAAAAGGGGAGAGCAGTTAGCAAGTTATTGCTTTGTGAAGGTAAAAAATGATGAAGACCTATATTAGGAATTAACAGTGGTAATGAAAATAGGAGAAGAGGCATAGAACATAGGAGACATATTGGAGCTAAACTTCCCAAGGCCTGTTGAATGTATATTTAGGGATTGGGGTTGGTAAAAAAGAAAAGCCTAAAAACAACTCCAAAATTTTTAGTATGACTGGGAGTTATCATGATATAATGAGAAGTGTTTGGTACTGGGAATAAATGAGTTCAAATTCTGAATCTGACACCTAATGTCATATAAATGTAAGCATGTTACAAAATCTAAGTCTCATAACCCTTATTTGTAAAAGAAAGTATTATCTATCTAGTGAAAATTTAGTAGGAATAAATGAAATACCAGGTGTGATATCAAGTATATATTTAATATATTATTGTAGCTTTATCTAAAGAATTTTGGTTCTACAAACACACAATAAAAATAATAAATTTGGAAGACAAATGATATACATTTAGATTTGAACATATCGAAATCTAAATATCAATATGGCAGTATTTCTAGGTAATTGAAAATGCACAGTAAGATCTCATAATAGTATTCAGAATTGTAGATGTGGTTTCACATGTAGAGAAATATAATAATTGGAATTTCAATAGAGTATACTTTGCTAAGATTGAGGCCAAGAAAAGGCCAAGAAAAGACCTGTGGTAGTATTTTAAGGACAAACTTCATGTGAGGAAAGAACAAATAAAGATAAATCAGTGAAGAATGAGAATAAATTAGAAGTAGAATAAGAAACAGAACAGTGCACTGTCACTGAAGAGAAGGAAGATGAAATTTTTAAGAAGTGGATGATTATCAAGATAATGTGCTCCAGATTTAAATTATGTTGAGTACTGAGAACAGGCTTTTGAATTTGTTATAAGATTTTTCCAGCTGACTTCTGAGGCATCAAATTCAGTAAGTGTGATAAAGGCAGATTTCAGAATCCTATGGATGAATATTTTAAAGTGAAATAAACAAGTGTAACATTCTTTTGATATATGTGCTGATAAAAGAAACAAAATAGATAAAAACTTACATTTAGGTATTCAGAGGAATCATGGGAGCAATATTTTTGTTGTTTTTGTTTTGTTTTGTTAAGAGGTGGAACAGTTGTATATTTTTTGAAAAGTAGAAAAGAATTAAGAGAGTTTGCAGATGCAGGAGAGAATGTGGATAAGTGAAGGATCAATAAAATATGAAATTAACTGCACAAACAGCAAGATTATTTTTGAAAGGGAAGAGCCTTCTTCAGACCATTAAAGAAAAAAAGAAGATAAAAATAGTTGAAAACTTCTTTGAAGGAAATATAGAAACTTGTGGGAGGTTTTGGAAAAATACTAGCTACTAACATCCTCGTGTTTGAAACAGATGAAAAGCTAAAAATTCTTTCATGTGAAAAATCACTGATGGGTACTGCCGGCACATTTAATGATACAAATGCCCAATTGTGGTAAAGGAAGCTTACTCATCCTTGAAATAAAGGGAGTTTAATTAATTCATACCACCTTTTTTTTCTCACCACCCCCTTAACAGAGCCATCACTAGTTGGCCTTAGCTATGCTATATAAATACCAGCTGTAGAGGATATGATCTATTGAGATAACTGACACATTTTATTGGTGTCACTGATTGACTCATAGAGCAACAATCATGAGACACTATTTGAAGTGTGGGATAAAAATGGTAGACCAGCTGCTAACAGCCAACAAGGTTTGGCATAAATGAAGACTCAAAACAGGAAGCTAAAGTTGAGCACAGAAGGTTAGTGAGAGTTTGTAATGAGCAAACTCAGTGTTTAAAATGACAGCTAATACTTTGTATTATGCTCAGCATATTTCCTAAATAGAACCATGCGTTTTCTTATTCTTTTTTGAGAGTCTACAATACAAATAATTATAGCTTAGAAAAACTTATATAAGTGACCCAAGGTCGCAGAAAAAAGAATATTTGGCCCCACTAATAAAATAAAACTGCATATCTAGAAGGTTTGCTCTGCAACACTCGTGAACTGGAGGTCGGCATTGTTTCACAGTCATTGTACCTAACATTTTTATGAACACTACCACTTCCTGCCTCTCTTCCAACAATTTGGAAATTTAGAACATTTTTTATCTCCCAATGGCTCACTGAAAGATGGATCTTAGTCCATTCTTTTATTGTTGTTGTTTCCTCTTGAGGAAAGGAACAATTCAGTATTCATTTTACTGGAAAGAAGTGATTGAGAAATGGTAAGTACATTTTGTTATGATTCAATATTTTCAGGTTTTCATCAGTTTCAAGCATGAGGATATGAGTTTGAAGTACTTTTCCAAAAACTCCCACAAATTTTTATATTTCTTTCTTAGAATCTTTCAACCATTTTTATATTCCTTTTTCTTTGGTGGTCTTAAGAAGGTTTTCCCTTTCCAAAAATAATCCTTCCTTTGTGGAATTAATTTCATATTTTCTTGATTCCTCACTTATCCTCATTCTCTCCTTCATCTCCTAACTCTTCATTCCTGTCCATCTTTCCACAAACATACAGCTGCACCACCTCTAAAATACAAAACAAAACAACACGGAAACAAAAAAAAAACAAAACATGGCTCCCATAATTCTTCTTAATACCTAAATATAGAACAAAGTGAAAATATTTTAAAAGTGACCCTTCTTGTGTGCCTTTTCAGATTGCCTTGATGATCAAGTTTGCAAAATAGAGTTTTAAAGAAGCACACAGTTTGTGCAAAGTAAACTGACCTGTGTTATTCCAATGGATTTTTTTTCTTATTCATGAGTCATTATAAACACTGTCCAATTAAACTCTGGTCCATGGCCTTAACTAATTTATTCTCATCAGAAAGATGTATTAAGCTGATTCTATGCACCAAATACTGTTAATGCTAAATAGAAAAAAGAGACCGTAATAAACATAATTGTGGTCATACAGAGCTTATATTCCAGTGGTAAAGATGGAAAATAAACAAACAAGCAAATATATAAAGCTTAATATTCTCAAAATGCTATGAAATAAATAAAGCAGGGTAAAGTGATCTATTGAATCTTATACTACTAAGAGAACAAATTATGAGTGAAATGGCTGCATTGCTTACCGCTACTGATGATTAACTTGATGTTATGCTATTGAGATAAGTATTATTTCTCGAAGAGCTTCAAAGTGTGATAAAATTGGCAATCTTTAATGAGAGAATAGTAGATAAAAAGGAATAAATTCAATATGATATCTAGTTCCTTAGGTTTCTAAATTGAAAATGACAGTAAAATTAGAGGCCTTGCAAGGAACATAAGGTCAAAGGCAGTATCTGGGTTATCTTCAACCATTTAACTTGTAGTTTAATCATGTGCATTTAGAGTTATACTATTTATTAAGAAATAAATCCTATAAACAAAAAAATAAGAGCTAACAATTATCATGTATCAAAATACCTAGGAAAATCATAAATATACATTTTTAAATCTTCAACTACCCTGATTGTTAGGTTACCATTATGATCATTTTCTCATACAACATATGAACTCATAGATGCTTAGATATTGAGTATCTTGTACAAAGTTACATATCTAAGAAGTAGCAGAGCTAGATTTAAAATTGCAATACCTCTGAGTTTAAAGTCCATGTCTTTGACTCTACCATGTCCTGCAATCCTCTGTCATTGGCAAAATTTTGCTATAAATATGTTATTTTCTTTGTGGCAGAAAAAGCACCACAAAAACACTGTTTTTTTTTCTTGCTTTGTGTAAAAAGAGCCAAAAGGAAATGATATTATAGAATAGGGATTCCCAACCCTCTAGCCACACATTAGGAAGTTAGGAATCAGGCTGCACAGCAGGAGGTGAGCAGAGGGCTAACTAGCCAAGCTTCATCTGTATTTGCAGCTGCTCCCCAGCACTAGCATCATCACCTCAGCTTCACCTTAGATCATCAGGCATTAGATTCACATAGATTCATTAGTGCCAAAAAGATTGGGGACCACCATATGAAAGATGAGGTAAATAGAACTTTTATTCAGAGAAAGAGCTATTAACTTATTTTGGTGGAATAAAAACAGGCAAAATGGTGAAGTAAGAGATTTCTGAATTCCTTTTCTGTCTCATTCTGGCATCTTGATTCCTCCTTGTTTTCCATTTTCCTGTCAACACTAAGCAATCACACCAAGGTCTACTTTCACTAATTAGGAAATACCATGCTGTCTTAGAGTTTTCTTCACTATAAATACTTTCTATACTAATTCTCATCTTCTACAGAGCCAATTTGCCAATGTTTTCTAAGGTTACAGTTGCCCCATAAAGGTAAATGCATATAAAAAACATATATAAGACAAAAAGTTGTAAATAGAATATATAAAAACCCATACTCCACACAACAAAAAATGAGTAAACACCTGCAATGGACTTATGCACAAATGTTTACATCTACTTTACTCATAATAATAAATAAGCTGGAAACTATTTAAATGTCCATCTAACAGTGACTAAAGAAAAAAAAAGCCATAAGTACTATGCAATAAAAGTAAACAAACACTGATACATATAATAACATAGATGAATCTCAAAAACATTATGTCTAAAGAAAGCTGTTACAAATCAATACTTTTTTTGCATATTTTCATTTATATAAAGACCTAGAGTTGATACAAATGATTTATATTAATAGAAATCATATTAATGCTTAACTGGGTTGAGTATGGTAGAAAAATGATATATGAGGTGTCAAAATTAATTCAACTATATATTTAAAATGTGTGTAATTCATTTTATGTAAATCATTGCCTCAATAGATTTGAATTTTAGAGCATGTATTGAATATTAAACTTTGTGTACATTAAAAAAAAACACTGCTGCTAAGAATACAATCAAGTTAGTGAAAATACTTTCCATAGAATGGCAGAAATATTTGCAAACCAAATGTCTGACAAGGGACTTATATCTTTAATATAGATAGAATGGTTACAACTCAATAATAAAAAAGACAAATAACTCAGTTAAGAGATGGGCAAAAGCTCTGGGTAGACAATTCTCCAAAAAGGAAATATAAGACAATAAGAAAAAAAATATTTTAAAAATTCTACATTATTAGTCATCAGGGAAATGCAAATTAAAATTACAATAAGATAACACTTTATAATCACTGCAATGGTTAAAATAAAAAAGACAGAATATAACAAATGTTGGCGAGGAAATAAATACTTTGAAACTTTTATATGCTACTGGTAAGAATGTAAAGTGGCACAATTAATTTTTTTTAAGAAGTTAGGCATTGGCTCAACAGTTAAATATAGAGATACCACATGACCCAGAAATTCCACTCCTAAGTATACTATCAGAGAATTAAAACATGTTAAAATAGAATATTATACAAAAATGTTCATAACCATGTTATTCTTAGTAGCCAAAGAGTGGCAATGACTCAAAAGTCCATTAACCGATAAACAAAATGTGGTATGTACATACAATTGGATATTAGAGAAACAACTGTAATTTAAACTACAATGTGAATGTACTATTACTTCACAGACCATCAGAATGGAACAAAAAAAAAGGACCGGCAATAACAAATATCAACAGGAATATATGTAGTAAACAATACCCTCATATACAGATTGGAGTAGATCATAATATTAGAACCAATTTGAGGGGAAAAAATTTTGACATTTTCTTATAAAGTTATTATTAACCCATCTACTCTATGATCCAGGAATTCAACTCCTTGGTATTTAATCAAAGAAAGGAAAATGTGTCTAGAAAAACACTTGTCACTTGGACAAAAATTATAAAATAGTTGTTAAAAAAGTAGCCACAACTGGAACAACTTATATGTCTATCAACAACTGAGTAGATAAAAAACATTATGGCATATTCAAACAATATACTACTACTCAACAAAAATAAATAAATTAAAAAAATTGCTAATACACATTCTATTTATATGAAATTTTAGAAAAAGCAAAACTATACAGATGGAAATAGCATCAGCGCTTGTTTGTAGTGAGGATGTAGGGATTGCACAGAGACAAGAGGGAACTTTTTGGGGTGATAGAAATAGGGTCTTGATTGGTGTAATAGTTATACAAGTGTACACATTGGTCAAAACCCATCAAATTGCATGCATAAAATATAATTGCATAAAATAAAAAGTATATATTTCAACAAAGATAATTTTTAAAATATCTAGATGTTCCTGACTCATAATAGTTATTTGAATAGCATTATTTTATAATGCTAACAAAAGAATATCTTTATTATTTTGAATTTTATGCAATATATATAGTTTGACATGGGAAATAATTTATTGGTTAGCAAATAATTGGGATTACCTCGAATCTTTTTATTATGGTCACTTCCTGTTTCAGGCACACAAAGGAATTATTGAATTCATTCAATTTTCAGCAATCAGGGCCTAAGGGGCAAACAAAGACTTTATACAATGATGTTGGGGTAGAATTCATGTCAAATTAAAAAAAAAAAAAAAAACTCTGAATAATTACTTCAAAATATCTCTTTTATAATGGACCATAACATAATTTTTCAAAAGTAGATTTTAACTTTAGAAGACTCTAAACACTATGGATTTACCCTGGGAGTCATATAATGACTGTTGTAAGAAAAAATGTTATTTTACTATTTTGAAAATGTGATCAAAGCCAAAACCTTAGCCATAACTTTATTATATATGTCCAAAAATAAATTATGAGATTCAGCATTTGACAACAGAGAAAAATATATGAAATCCAGACTAATGTGGAGCTTTTGATATGCATGGTCATCATAGCAATGAAATTTTAAGTTTTACATCATTGAATATTCAAATGAAAGTTATTGGACTATGAAAGCTGAGTAAAGTAGGCAGAGAGATCATCATTCAAAAATATTTATTGAGTGCATGGTGTGTGCAGAAAATAACCCTGAAAAATATTTAATACCCATAAACATAAAAAAAATATACATCAGTTTATACACTCATGCAATAAATATTTATGGAGGACTTCTATACTACCAGTCTCCATAGTACAGACTACAATTACAAAGGTGAGCTACATAGGCATGTCAAGCCAGAATTTAACTTAAATTCAAAGCTATTTCAATGATAAATTTATAAGGCTCTATCACCTTCTTGTATTTGTTTTCATCATGATTTTATTGACTTCATTTCTTTTTCACCCCCACCACTAGTCAATATACCACCCTTTTAAAATAAAGAAATATAGTGAATAAGGCATCAATATTTTTTGAGGAAATAAAATTGTTTTGGATTGCTTCTCTCTTTCCTCTCTCCATCTCTGATTTCTTTTAATTTCCTCTTTAGTGTCAGTTTCTATAAATGCTTGGAAACCAAATTTAGTTGCTCCATGAAACCTAGAAAGGCTTTCATATTATTTTTACTAGAATTGTATCATTAGAGTTTAACTCTACAGAAAGATTTAGCTAGCAAAATTTTAATAGAAGCGATTTTGAATTTTTAAAATAAATTCAATCATCCTCTCTAAAAGTTGGTGGCCTAGGGAATAACATAATATGTGCCCCAGTATTTTTTAATTATTAAATAATAACATATTATAAGTAAAATAAAATTTATTTAATATGATTTTTAAAAATATGATAACAATCTAGGTGTTGCTTTCAGGAGTATGTGATATGTTATATGCACAGTTCACAATTACCTAGACATATGCCATGTTAAGATAGCTTGTCAAGTCAACCAGTTTCTTTCAACTTATGGGTTAAACTCATTTATAGATCATTACATCAATTTATTTGGGCTTAAAAAGCATTTAAAATATAAAATATGCATGGACTAGGAGAAATATCAGAAAATTAAGGTAAATATTGCTTTATGAAATTTTTGTTTTCATGACATATATATATATATATATATATGGGAGTCCTGTTACACATTATAATTTTGGACAATAAAAGGACTTTGTATCTTAAGAGTAAAAGAAAAAATCATAAAGAAAAACTAACTATACTTTTTATCATAGCTATTGTGAATATGTACATATGTAAATGCATGTATACATATAATACATATATTATAAGCAATATATATGTAGAATATAAATGAATATAAATTTCAACTCAGTGCCTTTCTTGGTTCTAATAAAAGGGCTATTTAGTATGAATTAATAAAATCTGCTAATAACCATGATCCCTGTTTCACCAAAGAACTACAATCTCTTCTCTACAGCATTAGTCAGTACAGGAATAGATTACTGGTAGTAAAGTGGGTCTTCATGGCCTTTTCCTTTTCTCTTTTCCTTTTCTCTTGACCTGAGGCCAAACTCTAGTGGTAATGCTAAAAAGTAGCAAGCAAATCCAAATAATTCATGATCTGTATAATCAAGGACTGAATAACTGGAGAGGTGGTTACATTTTGAAAACCAATTATACGTATTCATTTATGACAATATTTAGTTTCAAATTTGGAATTGGATGTGGATATAAAGCTAGCAGTCATTTTGTTTTTATTTTTGTATTATATTATGGGATATTTGTTAGGGCTAAAAAGATATAGAGGAGTTCAAAATAATAACATTAAATGCCACTATTTTCCAGAGCAATAAAGAAAACATAAATGCATTAACATCTTGAGCAGGGATGTTATAGTCTCAATGGTTGTTTATTTAATTTAATTATGATGAAGACAATCTAGGCATTTGGAATTAATAATAATCAGAGGGCTTTTACTGTGTTCAAATGATGACAAGGTAGAAAGCAGAGAAGGTATCTAAAAATATACTGTAAGAATATTCTTCATAAATAATTGTATACAGAGTTGATAGTTATTAAATTTAAATGCTATTATTCAGCACACATTGAGTCATTTTTTGGACATTTGTTCTCCATTTTCAGTGGTCTTTTCTTAGGTACACAGTCTTTTAATGCTGTTTCTTGACAGCTCAGATCCCCTGACTTTTCTGAGTCTACAATGCCAGCCCTCATGCAATAATAGTTTAACCTCCAGACATTTGTGTCATTTCTGTATTAACAACTTAGACTCTCATTCAACTTGGATAAATAAAGATAATGTATAAATCAACATATATCAAGTTGCTACAGAACAGTCTTATTTCAAAGTTTCAACTCTTTCTGATAACATTGATTTTAAAAAGGATATTTACTGCCTTAAGTAAATGGAATGACCACCAAATTAACATCATGGTCTATGTAGTTGCAAGATCTATTTTGTCAGAAAGTCACTGAGCACCCCTCAAAATTTACAACATAGTCCATCCTTACTATAGGTATAGCTGATTCTGATTACAAGATGTTTCTGCTCACATTAGGTAAGTCATGGTCTTATTATTAAAGTATTAATATGACTATATGACTTAGAATCATGTTACATTTTCAAGGACCTCTTAGTTATGGAACTGTAATTAAGTGCTTGATACTTAAAGCTCTTTATACATTATGAAAGCAGTTGAAGTAATAGGCAGTCAAGCTGGTATCAGAATCAACAAAATCCACATTATAATTCAACTTTGAGAATAAGAACTTCTTTATAAAGGTTTTAAGTAACTCAGTCAATACTAAAAACAAAATATATTTTAAAATAATTTTTTAAAATGTATATCATAAAAATACATTTTTTTCATGTTTTTATTGTAAATTAAAGTTTGGAAGGTGACCATGTCTTATTGTCAGATTTCCTTTTGGTGACTTCTCAAAAACAGATTTCTGAGCAAAGTCAGCCCTGAAACTATGTAAGAACTGGAATACAACCTATTGTTAATTTCTACACCCTTCCCATCCCACAATATCTTACACTCCATTTTCTACATGTAAAATCAAGGAAAATTAAATTCAAGAGCTAATAAATAGGTAGGTAGAAAACACACAGAAAAACATTTTAATCAGTTTAGTGACAGAAAGGAATGATTGATGGACTGATTAACATGTATAAGCCTCTGATGATTCCTAACACTAACTTTTCCCTTTGAGTTAGTTTTCTCTCTAGGCATCAAATAAGATATATTTTCCTAAACTATGATTTCTGAAGCAATTTTACTGATTCCTCAAATTCTAGGAACCTAGGTTTGTAGATCGCAGTCTCCACGTTAAGCTTTCAGTTTACTATCTATTACAGTTAGCCTAATAAAAAAAAATACAATAAAAGCTATAAAGTAGCAGCAACCTTTTACTTCTAAAGCCCAAATAAAAAGTCCTTTGAGTTATAAATCATATTTATTTTTTACACTTTTGCAACCAGGATGACTTTCTTTAAGCACAGAATAAAAATAGAGCCACGTTTTTTTTTTTTTTTCTCTAATGAATCACACAAGAACCCACCCACACATAGGAGCAGGAAGTCCCATAATTCATTTTTGAGACTATATCTCTTCAAAATTGTCCAAGGTTATCTAATTTTTATGGATTCTAAGATGGTCAAGTCCTGATTCCCAAACTCATGAAAAAGATAATACAGAGTCTCAGCATTCTAGGAACAGACATAAATTGAGCTGCCATTGCTTTTTTTAACTGCAACAATAGGGCTGCTGTTGAAAAATATTGTCTAATATGCCATTGTACAAAGATATGGAGACACCTTGGCTGGCCAGGATGTACTCATAGGTCAAGTAATTTGATTTTGATGGTTACAGACTTTATAACTTATCTCCACATAACCTGGAAAGCTTCCCAAATTAAGTAACATGACAGGGTGGTTGGGTCTGATGAAGCCACTGGCCTCAAACATACACTGTGTAGGCACAAGCTATTCCCAACAAAGAAAAAGGTCCTGTTATAGAGCCTGAGTAACCAGGCTAGATTTTCCTTTTCATGGTTAGTTTACATTTACAATCTTTAATGTCTTTCCTGTCAGTCAATCTGGATTTGGAGCATCTCAATTCATCAGAGAGATTCTATAATTTTGAACTTCAAATAGGAAGGTGTCTAAATATCCATTTATTTTCTCCCAATCAATTGATTTACTCTATGCAAATTTGCTTATTTATGTCTAGTATGTAAGGAGTTGGGAGATTCTTTAAATGTGTGTGTGTGTGTTTCTGAGTGTGAGGAGAGGGGGTGTGTATTCATTATATCTGGAAAGAATGAGCATTGAACAAAATACTGTGTTTTAATTTTTTAACTTCTGTAAGATGTTGAGAGCAAAAACAAATGTTTTCTCAATTTAAAGGTATCATTTAATAGTTATTCTATAACAACATTATATAGAGCTAATATAATTTAGCAGAGCTAATATAATTTAACCAGCATATTCTAAAGTAAATTTTATTGAACTTGGGAGGTTATTAAATATTATCTGATAAATGGGTTTGTTTCATACTCATATGTATTTGGGCAATACTTGGTTAAATAGACATAGACAAGTTTCCTTAATAGAATACTTAATAGAATCTTTGATATTTTAATGTGCATTGTGAAAATGCAAGAGTAGCATAAATGAACTGAACCAGGAAACTTTTATATAAAGAATTTCACTAGATAACTAATTTCTGAATATACTTTGGTGAATTTTATATAAATGAGCTACACAAATTGAAAATTTAGTGTGCATCATCTCATCAGAATAGGTAAACTTTTAGGAGCAAAACCGTGGACAAATATGATAAAAACATTTGATAAGAATGTTTAGTGAGCCAATACTCTGACTCTCCCATCTCCTCTACAGCCCCATAGCAAACCTAAAATACAGTGCTTAAAAGATAGGTTTTGATGTACTATGGGCTCCTAAAAATAAATAAAATTTCCAGTGTATCAAAAATAAATAAATAAATAAATAAATAAATAGAGAGACAGATAAATAAATAAATAAATAAATAAATAAATAAATAAAAGGAAAGGGGAACAAAAAGCACAAGCTGAAACCTCAGTATAAACTGTGAATGTACAAAAAAAACAGGGTTTATTATCTATACTGTTTTGAGAAGATAAGGCTTTTGGCCTCAGCATGGTGGACATGCTAAGCCTGAGATTTTCAGTTTATACCTAGTGGTTTGAGGGGGCAGAATTGTCCAGGATATGGACTCAATAGAAGCTAAACCAAATTCTCTCTGGAAAAAGTCACTAGCTTTCTCAATGAAACAGTGATCAAAACTTTAAAAACTATTACTTTCTGAAGTAATAGTGATCAAAACTTTAAAAACAAGAAAAAAATTACCTGAGTAAGAATCAATAGGAACAAGAAACAAGAGATTTAGAGATATCAAATATTACAGACATTAGAACAAATATAAAATATAGTTAAATATTCATGAGATATTTAAATAAGTTTAATAAAAATGAGTGAACAATAAGATACTAAGAAAAAAGAAAAAGGAATATTTGAAAAAGAACCAAGCTTAAACTTACAGAAATAAAAATAAAAAACTCATAGAATGTTTTAAGTTACAATATAGTCACATTCAAAAAGAAAATTAGAGACCTGTAATTACATGGATGCACCTTGAGGGTATTAGTAAATGAAATAAGTCAGAGAAAGACAAATACTGTATGATCTCACTTATATATGGAAAGTAAAACAAACAAACAAAGAACTAAAGTCATAGAAAAAGAGATCAGATTTGTTATTACCAAAAGTGGGGGTTGGAGAAAGGTGGTCAAAAGGTGCAAACTTCCAGTTATAAGATAAATAAGTATGAAAATATAATCCACGACATGACGTCTATAGTTAACACTGCTATATAATATATAGGGAAGTTGTTAAGAGAATAAATCCTAAGAGTTCTCACCAGAATAAAAAAAAAGTTTTTGTATTTGCTTTTGCTTTTTATTCTCTCTATAAGGGGCAATGGATGCTAATTAAACTTACTGCAGTAATAATTTCACAATATATATAAGTCAAACCATTATACTGTATGCCTTAAACTTATACACTAATGTATGTCCATTATACCTCAATAAGTTGAAAAAAAAGAAAAGAAAAATAGATATCTAAGAGATAGAGCGGAAGAAATTACTCAGAATGTGTCATTGAGAAACAAATAGATGAGATATATGAACACTTAAGAAATTTAAATGGTAGACATGAGAAAGAGTACTGTTGATATAAGTCCCAGAAGGAAACAGATAGGATTAATGAGATACAATATTTGTCAAGAAATTGCCTGACTTTTGCAGAACTGATTAAACCAAAAATTTACAGATATGCAAGGATAATCAATGTATACTAAGAAGGTAAAAATATTAATTACTTAATTTAGATATATTATAATGCAACTACAAAATATTAAGAAAAAAAGATTATAAAAATAGTTAAAGATTGAGGGTGGAAGCATATATAAAGCTACAATAATTACACTGAGAGAAAAATCTCAGCAACAATAATAGCAATCAGAAGACAGTTTACATAAAGTGTTGAGAGAAAATAAATACAAAACTAAAATTGTGTTTTTAGCAAAACCATCATTTAGAAATGAAACAAAAAGCCAAATTTATCACCAACTGATCTACTACAAAATATTAATATTTTCAAATGAATATATTATAAGACAAAGAAAAAGTCACCGAAAAAGAATATCTGTAAAAAAGAAGATAACGATAATGAGAAAAAAACTATGAACTTGTAGAGAAATTTAATAATTTAAAATAATAAAAATAAGCTTTTATTTTTATTAATTAGGAAAGAAATTTTTTCTAAGAAAGGCTTTTAAAAAGAAAAAAATCCTAGACAATAGACAAAATAGTAAGTCATGAGGTTGAATTTGAATTGATGTTTAAAGGCCTTCTAGTTTATGAGAGAGACATTAACATATTGTCTTCAGACTTTGGTATAAATGGATGGTAAGATGTCATAGGTAAAGAAACAGAAATAGGTTACATAACTCCCAAATCAATAGAACCAGACACAAAAGAGGACCCTCAAAATATCAAAAACAAATTTTTATTAAAAAGCAGGAAAAGCGAAAAGAGATATAGAAAACTAAAAAAGAGCAAACAAAAATTATGTTAGAGCAATTCCAAGTGTCACATTTTTTAATAAAAGTAAGCTGGCAGAAATAATTAGATTTAAATATACCTGTAAGGCAAAAATTGTCAGATTTCAATATATCTATATATTATGTATAAAAGGAACACACATTCAAAATTATAGCTGAAATATAAAAATTGAAAATAAATAGATTAAATTATATATGCATATGTATATCCAATATTATAAACTAAAATAAAGTAAAATGAACTATGTTCATATTAGATTTAATATTAGTATTAATAAGAAAATTTCAGAGAAAATGCACTTCTTTTGAGAGAGACTATCACTTCAGGTACTAAGCAGAATAATGAACCCCAAAGATGTTTACACCCTAATCTCTAGAATACATAAATATGTTAAATGACATGTTAAAAAGAACTTCACAGATGTAGTTAAGACAGGGAGATTATTCTAAATTATTCAGTTTGACTCAATATAGTCACATGAGTTCTTGTAAGTAGAGAAACTTCTTGGGTTGTAAGCAGAAGAGAGATGTGGCAAAAGAGAAGCATAAAAAAATGTTCAGAGAAATTTGAATTATAAGAAATCAAACCACAATTGATGATTTGAAGATAAAGTGGGCCACGCGATGCAGTATACATATAATGTATTATTGAACTATACACTTGAAACCTGTATAATTTTATTAACCTATGTCACCCATTAAACTTACTTTAAAAATAAATAGAAAATAGATAATTAAAAAATAAAGTATAAAGAAGGCCAATGTTAGGAGATGTGGATGGCCTCTAGATGCTGAAAATAATATCTGACCGAAAGACATAAAGGAAACAGGGACATCATTCCTACCACTAGAATAACAACACAGAAAAGGGGAAGAGCAAATAAAGCTATAGAGGAGTAATGTTGCTATGCCTCATTGGAATTAAATTAGCATAAATCTGAAGTAGATTCTGATAAATTAAGTTTTATGTGGTAAGCCTAAGAGCAGATTCAAAAATGTCCTGAAAATATCATTAAAGGATTTAAAATATTACACTAAAAACATCATTTAATACAAAAGAAAGCAGTAAGGATATAATAGAGGAAATAAAAAATAGGAGACATACAGAAACAAAAAATGGTAGGTGCTAATCCAGCTATACAATAACAACATTTTTGTCATTTTTTTCTTCAAAAGCATTTCTAGCACTGCAATATTCTCCTCTTTTTTTGAGGCTTCAATAATGTCAGATATTTTGTTGCCTCACAAATCCTTGAAGTTCTGTTAATCATTTCCTCAGTATTTTCTCTCTGTTATTTAGACTGTCTGAATTATATTATTCTTAAATTCACTGATTCTGTTATCTGTGCCAATTCAACACATGAGACCCTCTATCATCAGTTCTATAATTTTCATTTAGTTCATTCTTATCACTCCTACTTTTCCCAAAGTGACTGTACCATTTTGCATTCCCACCTGAAATGAATGAAAGTTCCTGTTGCTCTTCATCCTCCCCAGCATTTGGTGTTGTCAGTGTCTTAGATTTTGTCCATTAATAGATATGTAGTGGTATCTTATTGTTTTAATTTGAAACTCCCTAGTGACATGTAATATTAATCATCTTTTTATTTATTTTCTTTTTTTCAAATACTTTTTCTTTGTTCCTTTCTTCTCCTCTTTCTGGTATACCCATTATACATATGTTCATATTTTTTAATGGATATGCACATTTCTTTGGGGTTCTGTTAATTTTTCTTATTCTTTTTTCTTTCTGTTCTTCAGATTCCACATTATCTATTAATCTTTCAAGTATTTCTATGCTTTCTTCTCCCAGTTTAAACCTACTGTTGAGCCTTCATAGTGATTCATTTCATTTTGATATATGTACTTCTCAACTATAGAATTTCCATGTTTTTTTATATTTCTATTTCTTTATATATTTTTTTCTATTTGATGAAATATTGTCATCATATCTTCCACTATTTCTTTAAACATGATTTATTTAATTCTTTGACTATAACTATAATGACTGCTTTAAAATCTTTGCTCTTCTTAAATCTGGTATCTGGGCCCTCTCACAGGCAAATTTTGTTGCCTGGTTTTATACCTATACCTGGTTCTAAGATTCATGCATGTTCTTTGCATGTAAAATACTTTGTTGTTGAAAACTGAACATTTAAAAAAATATTTTGTACCATTTATGAATGCTAATTCTCTCCTCATCAAAGGTATGAATTTGTTGTTTTCTTATATCTTTGTTTAGTAACCTGGTAGACTAGTTCAGCAAAATCTATTTTATCTACAGTGTGAAGTCTCTAATATCATTCTTCAGAGGGTGAAGACTTTAATGTGTTCACAGTCACCCTGATACGAAACTACTTTGGGTAGGATTCTCTTCGACTATCACTGGAGCTTCAGTCCTCACAGCTATTCTTTCCTGGAATAGAACATCTGCCCCATGAAACAGGGTGGATTAAAAATGCTGGAAGTTTGCCTCTCTTAAGGATATATGATAGACCTAGACTTGGAGCTGAGGGCAAGATGAACCCCATGTTCTTGGCTGTACCAACGCAGTGTAGAGCTTTCACCTTGCTGACCTGTGGTGGAAATGGAGCAGATCATGGCTTAAATGTCACAAACTCCCAATATTCATACAAAGTTAAGTCGATTTTCTTTAATGTTTCTCCACTTGCTGTATGATCTTAAGACCAGAGACTTTAAATAGCTGGGGTTTTTTTTTTAATATTTTTCATCATTTGTGATTGTTGCTCTTGGGGGAAGTTTCTTGGAATACCTTATGCCACTGTCTTTGCTTATATAACATTTTTGAAATAACAGAATATTAGAAATGGAAGACAGAATGGTAGTTGCCAAGGGTCAGGATAGGAAGGAGTGGGAGGCATGTGTGTGTCATTACAAAAGGGCAATACCAGAGGTCTTTGTTCTTTTGGAACTGTTTAGTATCTTGACTGTGGTGGTAAATACACAAATTTTATATGTGGCAAAATACTAAATAAATTAGCACGTACACACACATAAATGAGTATGAGTAAACTGAGGAAGATCTGAATAAGATTGGTGGGCTTTATCAATGCCAGAATTCTGTCTGTGATATTATACTGCAGTTTTGCATAATGTTACCATTAGGGAAAATTGGGCAAAATTTACAGGGAAACTCTCTGTAATATCTTACAACTGCATGTGAAACTACACTAACATAAATAAGAATTTCAATTACATAAAACATTAAGCATTACAAAACAACCACAACTATTTAAAACTAGTAGTTAGCTATTTAGTAATATTTCTTAGTGTAATTCATATGGGCAACTGGTTGAAGTTTGTTATCTACCACTGCTGTAAAGAAAAAAAATATTCAACTCATTCATATTTTTTCTTCTGTACATTGCAATTTAATTTAAATAAAGTAATATTGAAATATAAAAATAAAAACCTGAATGATAATAAAAAGTGTCATGGGATACAACCTAATATTTACTTAGAAATTTATAGCCTCAAAGATTTATATAAAAGAAGAGAAGCTAAAAATAAATAATATAATTCTCTAACAAGAGATAAAATCAGGTAAGGTAGAAATAAAGGAATAATTTTTAAAAAATAGTAGAATTTACTGAAAAATAAAGCAGAAGTTCAAAGTAGGATTGTAAAGAAAATATTTTAATTTCTGCCCACTAGAACTTTTTGAATAAATTTTACTGAAATGTAAAACCTTATATAGACAAGTCTAGAAATATAATTATTACTGATTACATAGTGAGAGGATATTTGGAAAGATTTACCTTCCAGAGACATATTTTTAGGTTGAAAAAGGTGATAAAACTTTAAACCATGGAGACAGCTTCTGGGTTGTAAAGTCGGAGACACTAGTCTTATCTTTTTTTTCCTGGAGAGATTTATTTACATTCTAAAGTGTAAGAGTCACAATTCAAAAATTTTCACAAAGAGCAAAGGTATCTTTCCCCTTCTTTCAGTAGGAGATGAGGAAAATTTGCTCTCTCCTATATAAATAACCACATTTACACTTTTGGGGTTCCTTACCTACCCCAGTTTGTGTATGATGACATTTGTCTTTCACAGTATTGCCCCAAAGTTAAGCACTGAGTCAAAGAGGGAGTCAGTTTAATTATTATTATACAAATAATAAGAATTCATCTGCTCTTCTCTAGAAACTACATATCTGCATTGAGAATAATATTAATAAATATGAGAAACAACACAGATCCAAAGTTGGTTGCTTAAAAAGACTAATAAAATAGACAATCCTAAAGAAAATAATTAAGAAAAATACAATAAGCCCAAATAAATATTTATAGTAAAGAAAAAGTGATATGACTACAGGTAGAACAGAGGTTCAAAAGAGAATAAGAAGATAGCATGACAACCCAATGTCTATAAATTTTAAAAACTTAGATGATATGAGCAAATTCCAAAAACTGATTCATATTCCATAAGTGAAAATTTAAATTAGTTTAAAAAAAAGATTTTTGCTCAAATAAAACACCAGGCCTAGAATTTTTTACAGTTAATACTACAATTTCAAGGGAGAAATGTTTCTAATTTTATATCTACTATTCACAAGAATAAGGAAAAAAAAAAAACACATTATTCCTCAGCTACACTATGAGAACAGTATAATGTTTATTTCAAAATGAGACAAAGACAGCACGTGAAAAATATAGATCCACCTCACTTATAATTTAAATGTAAATATTCTAAACAAAATGTTAGTAAACAGAATGGAATGAAGATTTAAAGTGATAATAAATTATGATCATAATGAGTTTTATCTAAAGAATCCAACAGTGACTTCATATTAGAAAAGTTTCAAATATTATTACTGTTAGGTGGCTAGTCAGACATGAACAGAGGGAACAAAGGAATAAGCACCGAGCCTAGAGACGTCCAGAGAATACCCTATTGGTAGTTAGAGAATCCCTCCTGCATCCCTAGAGACAAAGGAAAGGAGGGTTATAATCTTAGCTGGCCTAAACTGGCTACAGAAACCTGCACGGAAGATACTACCCTAATTTGCCCACAATTTAAGCTTCATTATACTATGTTTATGCCTGGAAGTTTATGAATCTAATTATAACAGACTGAATTCTAGGTAAGCACATGTGAACTAGGCAAAGAGTTATATAGCAGCCAAATGTCAATCAAAATGGCCTCACTTGCCTATCACCTAGGAATGACTTCAGAACCATTCATCACCAACCAAATATAAGGCAGACATTCCCACTTCTGGGGATCTTTGTGGTCTTTGTTGTGTGTAGTTGGTTGTTGTTGTTACAGAACTCAGTTACAGCTTTTTGCTGAAATCATGTGCCTCCTTGGAGCGTGCTTTGTCTTCATAAAATACACTTTTAATAAATATTTTCTAAATCTCACTGACCTGTGATTCTTCACTGTGTCAATGAAGGAAGAACCAAAAAAACATGCTAACTACACTTCTGTGCCATTATCTTCCCCCCTTCACTCCACCATTGGGGAAATAACTAAAGTTCAAATCGCTCTAACAGTAACATTACCACACATCATTTAAGGAATTTGAAAAGAAAATCATGTGATCTTATCAATAGAAGCAGGGAAAGCACTTTATACACTTCAAAGTTAATTCACTTAAAAATCAAGGAACAAAAAAAAAGAAAGAAAAACAAACAAAATTTCTTGGCTAAAGTAAGAATTTAATGGATCTACAGGCTCTTCCTAAATATGATTTCAAACATCAACAGCAAACATCATCCTTAATGGTAAACTGTTAAAAGCATGTTCCTTTACATGAGGATGAAGAGAAATAAATCCTCTTTCTTCATTTCAACTGTGTCCTGGAAACCTCAGCCAATTCACAAAGTCAACAAATACAAAGTAAAAAAATAGGAAGAAAATCTATAATCCATTATTTGCACATGATATTACTGTCTACATAGAAACACTGTAACAGGTAACCAATTAGAATTAATTAAAAAGTTTAACAAAGTAGCCAGTAAAAATCAGTATCCAAAAATTAATGGCAATTTTCTACTCCAATAATACACAGGAAATTTATTTTTTAAAGTTATTTAAGATAGCAACAACTCTGAAAAGATAAAGAATACTATAAAGGTTTATTAAATGTCAATAAGAAATATTTAAATAAATGGAGATTTTTAAAATTCTATATTTATGGATAAGTATATATATAAAAAAACATTAATTATCCTCTTGTTTGTTTTTAGATTCAGTGCAATTGCAAACAAAATTTGGACTGAATTTGAAAAGCACTTGGTATCCAAATTCTGAAACTGATATGGAAGAGCAAATACAATTACATAAAGATTAAAGTGATAGAAAGAGTAAGATATTAGCACTATTGTGGGATAATAAATCAGTATACCAAAAAGTACTACATTTCTGAAAAATGGGTAAAGAATTAGAATTAGAATATATATATATATATATATATATATATATATATATTTAGAGAGAGAGAGAGAGAGAGAGAGAACATTTAGAGTAGCAACAAGCTGATTCTAAACTTATATGGAAAGTGGTGATTCCAAATAGGCAAACAGATGTTGAGAAAAAAATATGGAAGAAATTTACCTTCACACTATCAGATACATTATAAAGTTGTTTTACTTAACATACAGTAGTTTGGGCATAGGGATAGACAAATTGACAGTGAACAGAATAGAGGCCTTAAACACACCTGTGGAAATGTGGAAACTTGATAAATGACACAAGAGGCATTGCAGATCAATTGAGAAAAAAATGGACTATTTCTTAAATTATAAGGTGACCAAATATTCGTATTGTAAATTCTTCAGGATTCATGTTTTATGTACCAAGTTAAGATAATTTTCTACATATTATTGACTTAAATATAGAAGACTTTTTATCATTTATCTATGGAATCAGCTTCATAAATATTTCTACATAAATTGAAGTCATTTTTACAGACTCGCTACCTGTAATTCCTTGAAATCAATCACTAATCTATGCGTATTTTGGATTTCTCATATGTATTAATTCATCTTCAATTAGAATAAATAAATTACACCAAAAAGTACTAATATTTAATCCATCTATACATTCTTTTTTTAACCAGCTTCTGCAGCTTTTGCTTTCTGTTACAAAATTACGTATTGTTAACTAATGAATGTTCATCAGCACTAGCAGGCCTCAGGACCTGTTGGTGAAAAGAGACAATCTTTACTCCTGGGAGCCATAGCAATGGCATTAGGATAGTTTCTACCTCTTCCACTCTGCTCATTATCTCTGCATTAAGACTCTATAAACAATATAAATAATATTCCAGTACAACACACTACTTTACATAGTTTCTATATCCCATAAAGAGCAGTGATATTCTGCTTGCCTCTCATCCACACTTAACCTCTTCACAATGCTCACCACTGAGGTTGTGTTGGGTCCTGATTTTTACATTTTTAATGTATATCTTAATCTTCTAATTATTAAGGATTAAATTTTTTTTTGAAAAGTTTACCTGTCACTTAAGCAGAAAAAGATTAGAAGTTTTTTTTTTTAAAGTAAAAGGCAAAACTTTAGAACTTTTAAAAGAAAATATAAGGGCAACTTTATGCTCTTGGAATAGAGATGAATAAATATCTTGAGGACAAAACATGAGAAAATGTTGCTACATCAGAATGTATTAAAGAATCCTTTTATCTGAAGATGAGAGAGAGAGAGAGAGATGGTCATACACAGAGTGAGAGAAAATATTTGTGATATTTTTTACTAAAAAAGAATTAGTCTCCATATATTATATAGAATACCTGAAAATCAAAAAGAAAGTGATAATATATATAATTTGAGGGAGAAAAAGCAAAATTGGGAATAGGAGTTTCACAAAAGAGAAATAAAAGATGCCAATTTGTATCTGAAATGATGCTCAAACTCATCACTAATTAGAGAAATGTAAATCAAAATTACAATAAACTATATTAGCAAGTTTACTATATTGCCCGTTTCCCAAAAAAGAAGTCTCAAAATGCCATGTAGATGTATTGATGTGTATGGATCAAGGAGAATTGTTATACATTTATGGTGGAAGTGTAACTTTCACAGACAATTTAGAAGATAAATTTGCATTATCTTGTAAAATTTAACATTCACATACCCTATGACCATCAATTTAACTCTCAGGTGTATACAAGAGACATGTACATGAATATTCAGGAGAGCATTTTTCCATAATAGCTTAAACCTGAAAACAACCCAAATGATAATCAATAGGAGAATAAATAAATACTGTAGTATGTATACATAATGGATTATTATGCAGTAATAAAATTAATGAATTAGAGTTTCCTACATCAACCTAGATGAATGTCAGAAATATGTTCAATGAAAAAACAGCCATTAAATATTACACAACTTTTCAGATGATAAAGACAAGTTAATTTCTATTTGGAGTCGTGATCATTTCACAGTATGTACATAATGTACACATGACATTAGTATAATGTTATGTATCAATTATATCTCAAAAGAAAAAATGCATTTTTAAACAGGTTCAAAAATAAATTTTATTGTACACATGATCATATTTTTTTATAAATGGAAATATAAATCTTTGCCATTTAAAGCCTAAAGTTAGGATCTCAAACTTCCTGTAAACATTATTATAACAGTAGATGATGGGAAATATGTCACTGAAAAATGATTCATTTTATTTGTAATAATATGCAATCTTTATTATATGATAGAATATTTAGGAGAAATAAAATGCGAAAGATGGAGAACACTGGTTTAATTGACATTTCTGTTTGTAGCTTCTAATGCCAGAAGAACAGAAATATATATGTATATTACTTCTACTAGGCATATATATATCATGTTCATTTATTAAAAGTTTTAACATTGTTAATATGTCCACATTATCCAAACTAAGCTACATACTCAATCTAATCCTTATCAAAATTTTAATGGCATTTTTGTGAAAATAGAGAAAAAATTCTAAAATTCTTATGGAAGCAGTGAAGATAAAAACAATTTTGAGAAAAGAAAAAAAAAAGCTGGAGGACTCACAATTTCTGTCTTAAGAACATAATAGAAAACTATTGTAATCAAAACAGGATATTACTGGCAAACACAGACATGCAGACCAATGAAACAGAATAGAGTGCCCAGAAATAACCCCAAGCATATATTAGCCAAATAATTTTTGATGAGGGTGTTATACAAGAGGGAAAGAAGAGTTTATATTTGTTTTTAACAAATGTTAGGAAAACTGGATATTCACTAGCAAAAGGGAGAATTTAGTCCTATAGCTGACTCTAGACACAAACATCAACTCAAAATGGATTAGATACTTAAATATAAGACCTAAAACTAAAATTTCAGAGGAAATTGTAGGGAAAAATCTCCAAAATAGTGGTCATGGCAATAATTTTTTTTGGATTTACACCAAAAGCACAGGTAACAAAAACAAAAATCAAACTTAAAAGCTGCATCAAACTTAAAAGCTGCAAAACAATGGAAACAACAGAATAAAAAGGTCGCCTAGGGAGTGGAGAAAATATTTGAAAACAAATATCTTTTAAGAAGTTAATATGCAAGATATATTTTTAAAAACTTCTTGTACTCAATAATGACAACAACAAAACACCTGGTTAAAAAAATGGGCAAAGTACTTGAATATACATTTCTCCAAAAAAGACATAGAAATGGCCAACTGATATATGAAAAGATACTCAACAGCAGTAAGTTTAAGGAAAGTACAAATCAAAACAATAGTAAGATATCATCTTACATCTGTCAGGATGGCCATTATGAAAAAAAGAAAATGCTGGCATGGATGTGAGAAAATTGGAATCTTTGTGCACTGTTGGTAATGTAAAATGGTATAGCTACATGGAAAATAGTATGGAGGTTTCTCAAAAAATTAAAAATAGAATTTACATGTAATTCATCAATCCTACTTCTCAGTATGTATCCAAAATTATTGAAAATAGAATCTCAAAGAGATATCTACCCTTTCATGTTATTTGTAACACTATCCGCAATAGCCAAGAGGTGGTAACAACATAGATGTCCATTGACAAATAAATGGATAAAAACATTGTGATACACCTATAAAATGAAATATTATTCAATCTTAGGAAAGAACTGAATCCCATCACATGCTACAACATAGGTAAATCTTAAGGATATTATATTGTCAAATAAGCCAGTTACAGAAGCTCAAATACTGTGTGATCACATTTATAAAGTCATTGAACTCAGAAAGTAAAATGGCGGTTACTAAGTGCTGGGGAGTTGGGGAAATGGGGAGTTGTTGTTCAATGAACATTGAATTTTAGTCATGCAATATGAAAAAAAAACTAGATATGTTTTCTAACATATAAGTAACCATACAGTACTATACACTTAAAAGTTTAAGAGAGATTTAATAGTTTTTTTACCTCAATAAAAAATCACATAAACTTTATATATGAATATTTTATAGAAATTTAATATAATGACATTTAAAATAATTTTGATTAATGGCAGTCTCATAGTAACTTCTCTTTTTCCTCTGACTTCAAAATATTTGTGTCTAAAATTTGCCTCATTTTTATTATTGCTATCTATATGGAATGATTCACCTGTCTTCATAAAACCACTACTAAGAGAAATTATTTTTCAATACTTATAATTACCCTCTTCGAAATTCTCTCTGAAACAGCTTTGCCATCTTACTATTTCATTCATAAAATAATTCAATGAAATAATTTACATATGTTAACTCTATATTTGTATGAAATTGATGTTTACTTTTAAAAATTATAGTTCTAGTAAGATGGCTATAGGACTCACCAGAATGAGTTTGTTGCCCAAGAAGGGAACCTCATAAACTAAGTCCAGGCTATCTTTTTTTAGCTTCTAGAGTCATTCCTAGATATACTAGAACTTTGCTGAGTCTCCTTTTTTATGATTTTGTGGGGTTTTTTGTTTGTTTCTGGCTGGGAATAAAATAATTAGCAGCTAGTCTGTAATCTACCCTTCCTAATCTACAGATGCCCAGGAACAAATAATCCAGACAAATCTCCTTGTAAACATGTTAATTTAATCTACTGATTATATTTATTAACTGGAAAACAACAAAGATACTGGAGAGACATGATCTGTGTGATGTTTTTAGCACAATATACTGGGCATATCTAAATCGCTTATGGTAAACAAACCTGAAATTTTTGGATTTATGTGAAATGGTTGAAAAATGTCAGTGTCAACTATATAATTATTAGAGAATAAAATCAATATATTTTATGATGAGATGATTTCTTTTATTTAAGCAATGCCCCACAGGTATCTCTTAAAACCGCATATATGCAAGATGAAGCAAGATACAACCTTATGTGACAAAAAGGGTCCTGGGACACTGTGTTGGAGGTTCTAGAATTGATCATGCTTCATTTGTATCTCATAGTAACATACATGCTTTATTAAAGTTTGATATTGTTAGATATCTGTTTCTAAACAACAGCTTTATATTAACTCATTTCACAAAACTGCTATTCCTTTCATATCATATCAAACTCATAATTAGGGTTGTGTTACTTAGAACAATTAGGCTGAGGTATTGATTAATTTGTGCCTCACTTCAAGACACTTGATTGTCTTTATGGCAAACTGAGAAAACACTCTGTTATAAATGAGTTTTATTTGTACATAATAATTTACTTTTATTGGTGGTAGCAATTATTGAAAAAATGATTTGATAGTCTAACCATTTGGTGATTTCTGTTAGGTAGATGACAGGGGTCTATTCTATGTTTGGTAAAATAATATTAGATTATTCATTCTTCTATCTGCCTATTTGAGAGTTCAAATCACTTAAGAAAATATTTTATATCTACTGTAAGGTAGAGCTGCTTTTTGATATTAGGATCAGCGAGCTTTGTGTTTTAGTTTGACTCATGTTTGAGGCTACAGAACCAAAGCTGCAAATTTTCTTGATATATATGTATTCAATTGAGAAAAAGCTCTTAATATTTTCTCTGTTTATTTTTCTTTTTCTGATGAGTATTAATAATTTAATTATAAAATTTCTTGAAATAGAGATGTATTCTAATTGGTTTGTAAATTATGTGTTTACATTTATCTAATATTACTAGAAAATAAATAAACTTAATTGCTAATGTTTTATATGTGTTGGTCTAAAAAGAATCCTTTAAAATTGGTCTCAAATAATTCAGAATAAAATTTCCATAAAAAAATACATGAAGAAACAAGCCTTGGCACTGAGAGTCAACAGAAACAGTAAAGAACAGAATTAGATACATGAAGACTGACATTATTAAAATTGTAAAATAAAAAATGTGTTACTTTAGAACCATGAAAAAAATAAAACGACATATAAAAATAAGAATTTTTTACTAAAGATATAGCATCTTTCTAATAGAAACAAGCTAAGCTAGAAACAACATAAAGTATCTATTAACTCTATCAAATGTAGAATTGATAAATAATAGTATAATAATTCAATATTATGTGTATGTGTGTTTTTCAAGGCCAACAAAAAAACTGGAGGTACATACCATGATACAATGACATGAATAAATCTCCCAAAGAGCTGAGCAAGGGAAGAAACAAAATAATGATATTGTATAATTCTATTTATGTAAACTTTAGAAAAGGTAAAATTTAACTATATTATTTAAGGATATTCATAGGTAATAAATTTCTAAAGAAAAGAAAGGACAGAATTATGGTATAGCTTTGAGGTGTGTATGTGTAAAATTTGCCAGAAATATAAAGAAATATGGGGGGGGGTGGGAATTACCAGGGTAGTGAGTATTTCAATACTTATCTTTCAGTAATGTATGAAAGAAGCAGCAAAAAAATAATTGGTACAAATTATTTGAGTAGCACATATAACAAGAATGATCAAATGGTTATACATAGAACACTGTACCAAACAATTAAAGGTCATACATTTTCTATAGAAAAACAGGAAACATTTATAAAAATCAACAATATAATAGGAAATAGAGCAAGTCTGAATAGTTTTTAAATATTCTTTTCATATAGATAACATCTGAGTTCAATGTCATTAATTTTAAAATAATTAAAACAAAGATAACTAACAAAAACAAAAACTTGACAATTTGAAAGCACACCTCTACATAAATCATGGATTGAAAAAGAAATCCCAATAGAAAATAAAAACTATTTAGAATTGAAGGAAATCAAAAATATTACATATCAATATTCATGTGATACATTTAAAGCATAAAAAGTGAAATGTTTACAGCATTACAAACTTAAATTTGAAAAATTCCTACATATTTTTAAAACCAAAGCCTATTCAAAAATTACAAATAAAAGACCAAAGAGCCAAATATAACCAAGATACTCTTGAAGAAATAAAAGAAGACTTGCCCTACAAGATACTATGATTTATTGCAAAATAATTGCAATCAAGGCTATGTGGTATGAATACAGATAGAATGCTAACAAAACATTAGGGAGTAAAGAAATGAATATGTACAAATGTAAAAACTAGATATTTCACAGAGATGGCATTAGAAATCTGTGGGCTAATCAGCCAATTGTCATGGAAAATTATTTATTCAGAGGCCAAAAAATAAGCAATATATTCTACCCCTTACAAATATGTAAAAGTATATTTCTCATATAGTCAACATAAATGAGAAAGGCCATTATTTTAGTTTTCAAAAAAATATAAATGGTGATAACATTCTTATCCTTAAGATACACATTAAAAAAAAAAAACTACCATACTTTGAGGGGCAAAAACAAACTGGTAAATATTGATTAATTTATCTACACTAATTTTTGGACTTTCAATCATCAAAGGACATCATTAACTCTGGAAGTGGATGTTTGCAGCACATAAAACTAGTCAAGAATTAGTCTCCATAATGTATTAAGACCTTCATACATATAAATGAGAATATATCAAACAACTTGATTAAAAAGTAGGCAAAGAATATGGACATTAGTGAAATGAAACTCCACAGAAAATAAAATCTGAAAAGTAAGTATATAAAGATGATCATCTGATTAGTAATCAGGAAGTTAAAAACACTGTCAAACTACATTTCCAATCAGATTTAAAATATTACTCAATGTTAAAAAGTCAAGGGAGCTCTGGAAATGTAAATTAATATAACTACTCTAAAAACCAAGTTAGAATTATCTTGGCAAAGTGGAAGTTTCAAGTAGCCCATGCCACAGAAATTACATTCCTTAGCATATATCTTAAAGAAAAAGTTAAACTTAAGTATATCATAATGTATCTCAGAGATAAAGACATTTTCGATTTCCATATTTTTTTTCCAAGTACCGAACTAACTGAGAATCTCTCCTATCTGGATTATTATTATGCATTAGACTGTTAAAATATGGGTCATTACACAAGAAAACTGAACATACAAAGTTTGTGAGAAAAATATTCATGAAAGGAAAGTAAATGAATCTGTAAGAAATTTGATCTTGCTTTTTTAGGGGGAGGGGGAGGAGATGGTGGACTAGGTAAAAACAAGGTTCATCTCCCAGGTCTGCATTGAAATTACTACCCAATTATAAAATTATCAATGTGGAGAATCACCTGAAGTCCAGCTAATCATAACACATATATCTGATAATATAAAGGAGCCACATCAAAGCCTGTAGGAAAGGCAAAATCTCAAATCAGGCTGGAGCTGCATTCGTGGGTAGTGGAGGATCACTGGGAGGGAGAGTGAGGCTGCAGAGGCCCTCCAGAAAGAGAGGGGTGTCCTGGCCTCATTTAGGGGCACCTCAGCCCAGGGACCAAACCCAGGAAAGAGGAGTTTTCAACAACTCTGACTGTAAAAACCAGAGGATATTCTGGCAGTCTGGGTGAGATGAAAGGAGACTGAAACCCCACACGCCCCTTTGAAGGGCCCACACACAGGCTTTCTGACCTACAGACACTCACCTGGGACACCAGTGTTGGTTCAGAGGTCCACGCAAGATTCATACTAAGAAAGTCTGCATTATCTGGCACCAAAAAGAGGGCTGGACAGATATTCATCATTGTGCCTTAGTCAAGCCCCCTACGGAACAATATACAGACCACACCATTCTACCCATGCAGACCCCTACCCCAGGGCCATTTGGAAGTGCTGGTCTGAGGAGATCAGGCCACCCCACCCAAATTGCCAATTGACCGGGGCTTTTGTTGCTGTATTGCTGCCATGCCCTGCACCTATACAGGGCCAAACATTCTCAGCTGGCAGCCAGCTCTGTGAGCATGTATTTCAGAGATAGTTTCAGGAAGATCACGGCTACCAACACATACTTGAGAGGATCTCAGGAATCTATGGGCCAGTCCCAGACAGCGCTGGTCTTGCTGTGATCTGGGATTTTCATGGGAATGAGCAAATGGTTACCGAAGTTGCAGCACGACTGAAGCTGTATTGATCTGATGGCCATTGTCTCCCTGAGACCCCACCCCACCCAACTCACAAATTGCCTCAGACAGACCATTGACAGTCAACCATCACCACCCTGCCCCTCCCCCAGGTCTCTCAATCCACATAGGCAACAAACTTTGGCTAGCACCGGACAGGTGCCATGGGGAAACCAGTTGCAGGCAGACCTCTGCTGCCTGAAAGAACTGCAGTAACCTGTGGGGAGACCACAGGGATCTGTGGTTCTGTCCCAGATGGCAGGTGGTCTCACTGTGATCTATGACTACAGCAGGAGTGCTCAGATACAGAAGTTGCAGCAAAACTGAGGCTGTATTGGCCTAAGGGCACTTGTCTCCCTGAGATCTCATTTCACCCTAGCTACAAAGTGTCTGCAGTCCATTGATAGGTAGCCTCCCCTGCCCTGCCCTTCTCTGGGGTTGTGCAGCCTGCACAGACAACAGAACTTGGCTAGCTCAGTGAGTGCATTTAAGGGAAAACAGTTGTGGACAGACCACTACTGTCTGTACGAGCTACAATATTTCTTGGAAGGATCATAGGGGCCTCAGACAGCAGCTTATTTCCCTGTGATCTGTGATTACTGTGGGAACATGCAGACACAGAAATTGCAGAAAACTGAGACTATTGGCCTGATGGTTCTTGACTCCCTAAGATCTTGCCCCATCCAATACACAAAGTGCCTGCTTCACATTGACAGGCAGCTGCCCCTGCCCTGGGGTGATGAATTCTGCGTGGTCAACAGATCTCAGCCAGAGAAGTGAGCAAAGTTCAAGGAATACAGTGACGGGAAGATCACTGCTGCCAACACAAGATACAGTATCATTAAGACTAGCACTAGACCACAACAGAACAACTCCTGACTAGTCCCATTAGTGGTACACACAAAGTGTAGTTGCAACAAGTACACAAGCCTGCTAGGGCAAATCCCACTCAGTGGGGTCAGCCTACACAGCAGCTCTTATCCTGTGAGAGCATCCAATTCCCACAATTAGTCAGCCTGAGTACTAATCCCATCCACTGATGTACTAACACAAATAAAGGCTTAGAAACAACAGAAGACCACATGCATTCCACACAAAGATTATGTTTAGAGCTCACAGCACAAGGGATAAGAGAGAGTGTGCCACTGGGCCACACAGGACAACTTCCACATTAGGCCACCTGGCCAAAACTGAGAGATGAAACAAGTATCCCTAACACATAGAAACAAACACAGAGAGTTTAATAAAATGAAAAAAAAAAATAGAAAGAAAGAAAGAAAGAAAGAAAGAAAGAAAGAAAGAAAGAAAGAAAGAAAGAAAGAAAGAAAGAAACATACCACAAATGAAACAACAGGAGAAAACTCCAGAAAATAAGCTAAATGAAATGGAGGCAAGCAACCTACCAGAGACAGAGTTTAAAATAATGTTTATACAGATGCTCAATAAACTTAGGGGAAGAATGGATGAGCACAATGAGAATCACAACAGAGAGATAGTAAGCATACAAAAAGACATATAAACCAGAAAAAGGAACCAGACAGAAATGAAGAATACAATAACTGAAATGAAGAATATACTAGAAGGATTTAACAGTAGATTGGACAAAGCAGAAGATTGAATCAGCAAACTGGAAGATAAGCTAGAAGAATATACCCAATCAGAACAACAAAAAGAAAAAAAAAGAATTTAAAAAAAAGAGGATAGTTTAAGAGACCTCTGGGAGAACATGAGGCGTAATAATACCCGGAACATAGGAGTACCCAAAGAAGAAAGAGAGCAAGGGATTGAGAATCTATTTAAAGAAATAATGACAGAAAACATCCCTAACCTGGCAAAAGAAGTAGACATACAAGTTCAGGAAGCACAGAGTCCCAAACAAGAGGAATTCAAACAGATCCACACCAAGACACATCATAATTAAAATGCCAAAGATCAAAAATGGAAAATGACATCTCATGCAAATGGAAATTTAAAAAAAAAAGCCGGGTAGCAATACTTATATCAGATAAAATAAACTTTAAAACAAAGACTATACTAAGAGACAAAGAAGGACATTTCATGATAAAGAGATCAATAAATCAAGAAGACATAAATCTAGTAAATCTATACGCACCCAACATAGGAGCACCTACTTACATAAAGCAATCATTGACTAACATAAAAAGAGAGATAAACAGTAATACACTCAAAGTAAGAGACTTTAATACACCATTGACTCCAATGGACAGATCTTCCAGGCAAAGAATCAACAAGGAAACAAAGAGCCTAAAGGACACACTAGACCAGATGGATTTAATAGATATTTCAGGCACTTTAACCTAAAGCTGCAAAATACACATTCTTCTCAAGTTCACATGGAACATAATTTATAGATGGTCATGGAGATGGGGAGCATGACATAGGGAATGCAGTTAGCATTAATGTAATGGCTAGGTGGAGAACCAGAGGAGAGAAAGAGCAATTAGGGGGATCATTTTACAAATGATATAAATGTCCAACCAATGTACTGTATACTTGAAACAAATAAAATAAAATTTTGATCTTATTTTATCTAAGCAAAAAAAAAAAAAAAACTGTCAAAGATCTTCATCTCCTTCATTCTACAAATCATCATTCATTTTCTACATACCTAACTACTAATCTTTAAAAGTGAGATGGTTAATGATAAATCTTAAGTTATTGAAAATAAAAAATAAAATCACACTTTTATTGATAATACAGTCTGATTTGGTTGACTGCTTATAGTGAGGATTAGTTTTGTCAATTAGGCTATATAGAAGATATTTCCCCAAATTGTCTGAGCTAAAGTTATAGCTCCAAGGTTTTGATTCAAATATATATTTGTCACTTTTATGATATGCTGAAATTACATGCTTTTGCCAATCTTTATATTGAATAAAAATGTATAAACATTTAGAAGGGTTCTACTCCTAATTCTAATGCATGTGCATGTGCCCATTGATGTGCAATTATCCAACACTAGTTAGATTTTCTACCATTCAACTCAATTCTGATAATATCTATTGTGAGACAGCAACAGATTCCATTGGTTAAGGGCTTAGTCCTATATTACCGCTCCCCCACCCCAGCTTATTACCTATGCTTCTGGCAATGGGCTATAAATCAGAAGTTCCTATGATCCCCTCCTTGGGTTTGATTAATTTGCTAGAGCAGCTCAGAGAACTCAGGAAACTCATTTACTCACTAGAATCTAGATTACTCATCTATTACAAAGGACATTAAAGGATACAAATCAATAGTCAGATGAAGAAATACATAGGGTGAAGTCCCTAAAAAAGAACCATCTGCCCTCTTGAATGATGGCACATGGAAGCATTCTGGTTCACCAACCTAAAAGCTACCCAAATCCTCTCCTTTCGGTTTCCCTCACCCCACCAGCTTTATTGAAATATAATAGACAATTAGTTGCTTGTATTTACATTGTACAATTCAATGAGGTTTTTTTTTCAATTATAGTTAGCATACAATAATATATTAGTTTCAGTTGTACAGTATAGTGATTAGATATCTATACAACTCACCAAGTGATCATCCCGCTAAATCTATTACCCCTCTTCCCTCTTACATATTTATTACAACATTGTAACTATCCATTTGTTTTTCTTAATCATTTTGCCCTTTTTTACTGTTCCCCCAACCTCCTTCCTGTCTAGTAGTCTTCAAAATATTCTCTGTACCTATGAGTTTATTTCAATTTCTGTTGTTGTTTATTTTGTTCTTTAAATTCTACATGTATGTGAACTCATGTGGTATTTGTCTTTCTGTATCTGATTTACTTCATTCAGCACAATACTCTCTAGGTCCATGAAGGCAATATGTTTTTCCATCCCCTTCATTTTAGTCTGTGTGTGTTTTTTAATCTGAAGTGAGTCTCTTATAGGCAACATATGTAGGGTTCTTATTTTCTTATCCATTCAGCTGGTCTACCTTTGGTTGGAGCACTTAATTCTTTTTCATTTGAGGTACTTGTTGATAGAAATATAGTTATTACCATTCTTATTTCCTGTTTTTGATACACATATTTTTTTTTCTTAAAAAAGTCCCTTCAACATTTCCTATAATACTGGCTTGGTATTGATAAGTTCCTTTCACTTATTTTTGTCTGGGAAGCTCTTTGTCTGTCCTTTGACTCTAAATGATAGTTTTGCTAAGTAAAGTATTCTTGGTTGTAGATCCTAGATTTTCGACATGTTGAATATTTTGTGCCAAGCCCTTCTGTCCCGCTGAGTCTTTTGAGAAATCAGCTGCTGGCCTTATTGTGGCAGGCTGAGCCTGCCTAAACATTTCCTGCTCAAACGAGTTAGTCCCTAACTGCAACCCCCACACACACACTTCCTGGACTTGCCGGCTGACGCAGCAGTCCAAAAACCTGCTTAAATGATTAAGCCAGTTTTCCTTATAGTTTGGCAGCCAATCAGTCTTCTCTTTATGTTCTCCTTCCTTCCTTATATGGAATATCAATAGCAGTGTAGGAATGCTAAACTACAAGATTGCACAAAACTGCCTGTCATATTACAGTCAGGCTTAGCCTTTGGATAAGAATCTGCTGAGCCAGTGCTGGCACCAATAATGGCTGCTTCCTGCTTATAGCCTCTGTGTCCCATCTCTCTGTTCAAGAATCCCACAACATTATGGGTGCTCCCTTGTAGGTAGCTAACTGCTTTTCTCTTGATGCTTTTAAGATTCTCTATTTATATTTAAACTTTGGCATTTTCATTATAATGTGTCTTGGTGTGGGCCTCTTTGGGTTCATCTTTTTGCAGACTCTCTGAGCTTCCTGGGGCTGTATGTCTATTTCCTTCACCAGGTGAGGAAAGTTTTCTGTCATTATTTCTTCAAATAGCTCTTCAACATCTTGTTTTCCTTCAGATACTCCTATGACATGGATATTTTTACATTGAATTGTGTCTCATAGGCTCCTTAAATTATGATTATAGCCTTGGCTTCTTTTTTCTCCCTGTTCTGATTGAGTGTCCTTGGCTTCCCCATCCTCTATATTGGTGCTTCGATCCTCTTCTTTATCCACTCTGTTGATTTCCTCTAATATACTCTTCAACTCAGATAATGTGTTCTTCATTTATGACTGGTTCACTTTTATAATTTCCATTTCCATTTTTATGTTTTTTATCTCTTTGTTAAGGTTCTCACTGAGTTCATCTACTCTTTCTCTAAGTTCATTGAGCATATTTATAATCAGTGTTTTGAACTCTGCATCTATTAGGTTGCTCGACTCCATTATTTCTGGATCTCTGTTCTGTTCTCTCATATAGTTTCTGCTTTTCTGTCTTCCCATTTTGGCTGCCTTTCTGTGTCTGTTTCTGTGTGTTAATCAAAGCTCCTAAGTCTCATAGTCTTATTAGAATGGCTTTGTGTGGTAGATGTCTAGCTGCCCAGTCCTCAGAGGGGTTCAGCTGCAGGCCAGATTTAGCCCCAGCCTATTCACGTCTGGGGCCACCTGTTAAGATTCAGCAAGCAATCCACAGAAGCTGTGCTTATAGTTGTCTTAAGAGGCCATGCCAGAAAACGAGGTCAGCTGCCACTGCCACCAGTACAGTCCTCAGCAAGAAGCACTGTTCTCAGGGAGGACACAACTGGATGTGGCTTGGGTGGAGCTGTGAGTTGGGGGAGGCAGAGTTTCAGGGAATCCTCTGAGCTGAGTGACCTGTTATCCAGTCTGATGAAGTCTTATCTATGGCGGTGCAGAGTCCACACACTGGGAATGTGGAGGTTTCAACAGAAGAGCAATGGATGCCACCGGCACTTCTGCCCAGGAGAATGCCTCGCCCCCTACCCTCCCTCCAACAACGTAGTGTCCCTCTTTAAGTCTCTGGTGCTCCCTGTGCAGCCTACGTGGCACTGGTGCTCAGAGCAGCAAGTCTGTCACCACAAAAGTACAGTCACAGATACAGCCCCTTTAAGAGGCGTCTGCAGCTGCCACAGCCTCTGTCCCACTCAGTCACTCAGGACTGGGCAGCCTCATGTCTTGGCTGCCTCCTACCTTCTGCCATTGCAGGGTGATTTCTTATTTCTCTCCCTAGTTTTAGTGCTTCTGTTCATCTTGATCACAGGCAACTTTGCTTGCTGTTTTCTCCGTGTTTTTGTCACAACTTTGATTTGGTTGCAAGAGGGACAAACAAAGCCTCTATCATCTATGCCACTTTTTCACCTCCCCTTCTCCTCTTTTGAGTTTTTAATAAAGGGTTTATTAAAAAGGCATGATTAATTATTGGCCATTTGTGATTGTCCAATTTCAGCCCCTTTTCCCTCTGCAGAATCACTGTGGGACTCACACTTCTATTCATGACTGATTTTTCTGAACAACCAACGCCCCCCATCCTTAGGTGCTTTTCAAAAGTCACCTCATTATCATAAACTTAGTTGTGGTGGAAAGATGCTTGTTATAAATAACAAGACACATATTTTACCTTTATAGCTCTGAAGGGATTTCAGGAAATGAAGACAGAAGACCAAATATTATAACAAAAGATGCTCCATTGCTCTTATTGCTCAGGAAATTCCAAGAATTTGGGAACCTGTAAGCCAGGAACTATAGACAAAGTAGGATTGAATATATATTTCTTATAAAGCACAGTATCACAACACAAATTCAAACATATTTTAGAAGTGTTCAAGAAAAAATTTGAAAATTACTGCTCTAGAGTAAAACATATGTCCAATAGAAATTACATATGCTATGTTCATAGCATCATTGTTTGTTAGAAATAAATATGGAAATATCTCAAGTAATCATTAGATGGGATAAATATATTATGAAATTTTATATATTGAGAAACCATATAGAAATAAAAACGAATGAACTACAGATATACCAAGAACATAGTTATCCATAGACATTTCTGAACAAAAAAAATCAAGTTATAGAAAAATAAATATAACATTTTCTAGTTATATGAAAATTTTAAAATATCAAAAATTAAATAAAGTGTAGCATATATATATATATATATATATATATATATATATATATATATATAATGGGGATCCAGAATAGGTCATCCTAAGATGTGCCTCAGTGATATGCAGATTACTTTGAGTTAAAGGCAACTTTAGCTGCAGGCTCAAGAGAAACTTCTGCCCCTCCCTTTAACTACCTAGAAGATCTTGAATCAGGGGCCTTGCCCATAATAAGAAACCATCAGAGATAACTTCTATGTACTAAACCTCTTTTCTTCTTATCCTGCAATGACCCTTTGGAGTCCCCAAGGCACCTTACCTCACCCCTAACTCAGGATGTCTTATATGTCTCAATCCCCCTTCCTATTTCTGAAACTCTCATGCATGTGGGGTCTCTGACTCTCTCATGTATGTGGGGTTCTCATCATATGTATGTATTAAATTTTGTTATTTTATTTTGCTAATCTGTCTCATGTTTATTTGATTATTAGATCAGCAAGAAGAACCTTTACACTCTCTCTCTCTCTCTCTCTCTCTCTCTCTCTATATATATATATATATATATATATATATATATATATATATATATGTAAATGATAAGGAAAAACAAGGGTATGATACATGTTTATTTCAGGAGTGGTTTTCTATCTGGGAGTACTGAGAAAAGTGACACTCGTAAGTGCAAACATAGGGCTTCAAAGCTACTAATAATAATCAACTTAAAAAATAAGTATAATATTATTGTTGTCTTTACGACCATTTTTAAACTGCGCAAAAACTACATAGAATTGTATGTGTCATATATATACACACACTCATATATAGAGAAAAATTTCTAGAAAAAAGTAAATGCATAAAATTTTACCCAATATTACCTAAAGGTATTATTTTATTAATAATTCTATTATTTTAAATCTGAAGACAATCTAAAACACATTTTCAGCACTTTTATTCAGAAGGAGTCACTGATCGCATAAATTTCTATATTTGGTTTGTTGCTGAAAAACAAGTGGGAGTAGATGCAAGTAGTATCTGTGGGAAAATTACTCAGAAATAGTAAGTGAAACATGTTTAAGTTTAACATTTTGCTGGAAAAAGAAATGCCAAAAAAATTGTCACAAAGCTCCAAATCAGATGATACTGAGACAAGATAGTTAGCCTAGGGATGTTTCCCCTCCCCTCCAGGATGAGGTTCTGGAATTTTTCCTCAGTCCCTTACTCAGTCCACTCTCTTCACCTTTGGAATTTCTCCCTTGTCCCTTACTCAGCCCTCTCTCTGTTTTGATTTCAAGTGTGAGACCCCAGAATGAGAAATAAGCCAAAGTCAGGAGAAAAGATAGATGGCCTTGGGCTTCCTCCTCCCCTCCAGGTGGCTTGGAAAACAAGCCAAGACAGGGAGGCAGGCTGGATAGCCTTAAGACACCCCCACTCCTAAGAAAATAAAAGCCCATAATTTGGACAGCTTGGGGCAGACTCTTTCTGAACTGCTGCACTTTTCTCTTAAGTGTATACTTTCACTTTAATAAACTTGTGCTTTCCAGCTCACTTTTTGTCATGTCCTTGAATTCTTTCTCATAGCATAAGACAAGAACCTGGTCACCGGAGCTCTGGGGTCTGGGTCCCTCTTTGGACTCCTGCCCTGTTGAGCTCTCCAGCATCAATACAAGCATTATCTGTGAAGGATAGGGTTTCTCAACCAGGATATTATTGACATTTGGAGCCAGAAAAAAATGTTATTGTGGTAGGAAGACCTGTTCATTGTTTTTTAAGATTTTTAGTAGTATCCACAGTCTCTACCTCCTACATATAAGTAACACCACTTCCCCAGTTATAAAAACAAAATATTTCTCCAGATATTAACACTTGTCCTCTGGGGATGGGAGGTTAAAATCACTACAGTTGAAAACCACTGATATAGAGTTAGGTACATGGAAGAATATGAATATGTGTATTTGAAGATAAGAGAACAGAAATTTTTTCTTATCTTCAGTTTTGCTTTCCAGCGTTTCAAGGTTTCAGTTACTATGGTTAACTGTAGTCAGAAAATAATTAATAGAAAAAATTGAAAATAAACACTTCATAAATATTAAATCATGGGCCATTCTGAGCATTGTGATAAACTCTTGCACCATCCCGCTTCATCCCACCCAGGATGCGAATCATCTGTTTCCAATTAGTAACTTTTTTCCTGTTAGAGTCTTAGTTGCTGTCTTGGTTATCAGATCTGCTATTAGAAGAGAGAATGAAACCACATAACTTTTTCTCTTTTTGACAACGAAAGAAATATGGTAGACACTTAAATTTTTATTAGTACGTTTTACTTACAGTCATTCTGTTAGGTAGTTAGGTAGACATGAGCAATGGAGGAACAAAGGAATAAAGGTCCCACCCAAAGATCTCCCTGAAACATCCATTTTATAGTTATAAATCACCCCTGCATTCTGAGGAACAAAGGAATGAAAGGCCATAAACCAATAGCTGGTTAAATCCAACCTCAAGAGAATGTTCAGTCCTACACTGACCTTTTTACCTCAATCTCATTATACCATCATTATATCATGCCTATGCCCAGAAGTTCATGAATCAAATTTGAACAGACTGAATTCCAGGTAACACGCTCAGTAGGCAGAGAATTATGTAACAGCCAAATGTCAGTCAAAATGACCTTCATATGCCAATCATCTAGGACCACGCTTGTAACCTCCCAGTACAGCCCTAATATAATACAGACCTTCCCACTTCCAAAGAAGATACAGCCCTCTTAGCTGTAACCCATTCCTCGCTGGAAGCATACTTTAATCATACCTTTTGTTTCTGCTGAGTTACAGTCCTCATCACTGTAACCCATTCCTCTCTTGAAATGTACTTTAATAAATTTTACTTGTTCTAATTTTTTACTGTGTGGGGGAAAAAATGAGGATCTCCCCCCCCCCCCCAATGTTACTGGAGCGATGCCGGATTTCAGATCGCCCCAATGGTAAGAGCTTTTGGTGCCATGGACTTGGGATTCTCTAAGATTGGAGCCTCACCCTCTCGGCTTGAGGCCTCTCTATACCTACTTTCAACTCTATATTATGACTACTTTTTCCTCTGAAGTTCTCATTTCCTCCTAAAATCAGGAACACGGCGTCCCATTCCCCACCTCCAGAGAGCCACATCGTATCGCCCCAAGCAGCTGAGTTCTCACACCTAGCTCTCGGTCAGCGGGTCAGCAGACCAGGCGCCCTCTGGAGTCTCTTGGGTGGGCATGTGCTCCCTCACCACACTTCTCCCGAGAGACGTGTGTACACTGTGCAGAGCTGAAGAAGCCTCGGGGAAGCTTTTTTCCCTTTCTTCCTCCTTTCTCCCTGGAGGTGCATGTACACTCATTGCCTCACACCCAGCAGGTGCCCACCGAAGAGGTAGGAACTACAGCCCCGCAGCCCAGCTATCAACCTTACAGCTGTTTCTACTCCCTCCCTAATTGGTTTTCCCTCCCACAATCCAATGGCTTCTTCCACGTCAGAGATCACGGTAAGTCCTATTTTCTTTTCTTCTTTTTTTTCCCCCCTAGTCTCTTTTGGTACGAGAACCTGGTGTGATTACATGGTCTCTGTAGTCCATCACAGGTTAGTTGACAGAGATATCTGCCACTAACCACTGGGCACTGGCACCGCAGACTCCTAGTCATGACCCCGAGTCTTTAGACTCCCTGACTTGCAGTTTGTTCCCTTTTTCACATGGGAAACCAGTCATCCATACAATCCAAAAGTCATCTTGGCTATATTCTAGTTCATCGGGCTCAATTTGACCCACAGACTCGGAAGAAACAGATGTTTATTTTATTTTTTTTTTTGTAATACCATATGACCACTATATAAGCTCCCTGATGGGGAAACCTAACCAATTAATGGGAACATTAATTATGACATCATACTCCAATTAGATCTTTATTTCAAACCGCTGGGTAAATGGCTGGAGATACCTTATGTTCAAGCCTATTTCCTACTCTGGGAAAACAATTCCCTGTTACAGAAATGCAAACTGACTACCTTAGCTTTACTTCATACTAATCTACCTCTTCTGAAGGTTCCTCAGCTGAACCTTAGGCTTCTTCCATTTCCCCAACCACAACTCCCTCTCTTTATCCCAAACTACCCCCATACCTGGGAAAATCTCCACCATTTAAGACTTCCTCTATGTCACCACAGAAGGTCTGCCCTCTAGTGGAGGCTCTTGGAGAATTTGGACCTCAAATAGTCCACAAACCCTTTGCACCCGTGGGGCTCAAACAAATCAAGGCAGACTTAGGGAGCTATTCTGACCACTTCAGTGGATATATTAATACTTTCCAATACATCATGCTTGTTTATGACTTAAGCTGGAAGGACACCATGATTATTCTGGGACGGACCTTATTGGATGCTGAACAGGAGAGAGTTTTACAGGAAGTCAGAAAACATGTAAATGGTTTCCATATGTCTCATCCCAAATACCCCATAGGGGAAACAGCTGTACCTCCCGTAGACCCTGGGTGGGACTATAACAGCATTTCTGAAAAATGGGAAAGAGACCATTTCATTATATGCATCAAGGCTGGGCTTAGTACAGGATGGCAAAAATATATTGGCTATATAAAAGTAACAGCAATTACCCAAGGCCCAAAAGAGAACCTTACAGTCTTTTTAGAGTGGCTCCAGAAAGCCCTCATTAAATATATTAACTTAGACCTAAGCTCTCATGAGGGCCAAATCATTTTAAAAGACAAATTCATAACCCAATCAGCTCCTGACATTAGGAGGGTAAAAACTCCAAAAAATTATTCATGAGCCTGGAATAACTTTAGATGAAATGGTAACCACAGCAACTGCAGTATTTTATAACCATGACCAGGTGTTAGAGGCTAAGGCTCAAGAGAAGTGCTAGACATGCCCAAATGTTAGAGGCCCTTCAAGGCCAATCACAGTCCGGGTCCACGAATACCCCACTTCCTTCGGCAAAAAGCTCATCAAAGTGTGCCATCTGTCACCGACCTGGCCGCTAGGCCAAAGAATGTCCCAACAAGGAAAAGCCTCCCAAAACTGCTTTTTATAAATGACAGCAACTGAGTCATTGGGCTGCCCTCTGCCCCAAAGATTGAAAGACCCCTGGGTCAGAGCCAGCCACAGGCTTCCAAATGCTCACATGGGACTGAAGAGGCCCATCCAGTCAACCTCATTGCAAGAAATTTCTGTCACTAGACTGAAGCAGAGGGTACAAATGAATGTGGCAGGTAGGACAATTACTTTCCTTTTGGATACCAGGGCCACCTACTCCGCCCTTACTTTCTTCTCTGGGCCCTTCTCCTCTTGAAATTGCACAGTCTTAGTAGTCAATGGTAAGACCATTTCTTGACTTACTACTCCACCTTTATGTTGCTTATGGGACGGGTATTCATTTATTCAAGGTTTTTTCATTATGCTTAAATGTCCAATCCCTCTTTTAGGCCAGGACATCTAACATAAATTAGGAACCAAGATTACTCTAGGAAGTATCTTAATTCTCCCTTGTAAATGCTTTTATTATCAGAGGAGCCTAAGAACTTTTCCGATTCAGAAATTTGGGAGAGTCAAGTCAACCCTATAGTCTGAGATCAAGGCATTCCAAGATGGGCTAAAATAGCCATTCAATTTGTAATCAACCTAAAAGATCCCTTTCATTTCCCTAATTGGAAACAGTTCTCATTAAGGCCTAAAGCTAAACAAAGCCTCCAACCTATAATATCTAAGTTCTTAAAACATGCACTTTTTGTCCCTACTAATTCTCCCTGTAACACCTCCATTTTACCTATTAAGAAAAAAGATGAGACTTACTGACTTGTACAGGATGTATGAATAATCAACGAGGTAGTAATACCCTTATATCCAGTAGTCCCTAACCCTTGTATCCTACTGGGAAACATACCTCCAAGGACTAACTGGTTCACTACTTTGACTTAAAAGATGCATTCTTTCCCATCCCTCTTAGTCCATAATCACAATTTCTGTTCGCCTTTGAATGGGGCTCTCCTAATGGAGTCCACTAGCAATTGACTTGGACAGTACTTCCTCAGAGATTCTGGGACAGTCCCTACCTTTTTGGTCAAGACTTAGCTCATGATTTACAAGATTTACAACTTGGGATGGGAGATCAACTTTACAGTATGTAGATGATCTCATTCTCTATTCCCTTACTCAAGACAAGCCTATAGAACATGTCATTCATACTTTGAATTTCTTAGCCACCTGAGGCTGTAAAGTGTCTTAATCCAAGGCCCAATTAGTTCGACAGAAGGCCACCTATTTGGGGTCATACTGACCCACAATACCCAGAATCTGTCTTCAGAAAGGAGTCCAAAGATTGATATAATTACCAGACCCAACCACCCAAAAACAACTAAGAGCATTTTTAGGACTCGCTGGGCACTGCAGGCTATGGATTCCCAACTATGGGCTGATAGCCTAATCTCTGTATGACAGCTTAAAGAGAAAAAATGACTCAGTTTCCCTCCAATGAGGACAGTATCAGCATGAAGCTGCTCAGAAATTTAAAGATTTATCCATCAGAGCTCCTGCCCTAGCACTCCCTAACCCATCTAAGCCATTCCAACTATATATCCATGAATGGCATTGCTCTTGGGGTCCTTACCCAACTATTAGGTCCTGCTCATCAACCTGTAGGCTACTTGTCAAAGCCATTAGATCCCACTGCTCAAGGGTGGCCTGCTTGCCTAAGAATTCTAGGAGCTCTTTCTCTTCTCATTGAAGAGGCACTTAAGTTCACTCTAGGAGCTCCCATCCAATTTTATACAAACCATCAGGTCTCAAATCTATTACAAGACAACAGTCACTTTTGGTTATCTGATAACAGACTTCTAAAATGCCAGGCTTTACATTTAGAAAACCCTGATATCACTATATTTACTTGCGAGACTTTAAATCTGGTGGCCTTATTGCTATCACCTGAGAAGGATATGCCTTTTCACTGTCAAGAAACGCGTTCCCTCACCTGTAGCCCAAGGGCCAACTTAACTGATGAACCTTTGGAAAATCCAGATAACATCTGGTTCACAGATGGGAGTAGCTTCACTGCTGATGGTAGGAGGAGGGCAGGATATTCAGTTGTTTCACTCTATGACGTTATAGAAGCACAGCTGCTGCCTGCCAATACTTCTGCTCAGCTGGCAGAATTAATTGCCCTTACCAGAGCTTTAGAACTAGCAAAAGGAAGAAGAGTAAGCATTTACACAGACTCCAAATATACTTTCTTAGTCCTTCATGCTCATGCAACCATTTGAAGAGAATGAGGCTATCTCACTTCTCAAGACAGAATCTGGGTATTGCCAGTCAATATGACCCCCAAATAGGAAACCTTCTGTAGGGCTAATTAGACTTTGGATTGAGACACCCTGTAGCCCCACTTACTATGTCTCTTAAATCAATAACCTCTTAGAGGCTCTCCAATACCTCAACAAGTGGCAGTAGTATACTGCTGAGGACATCAAAGAAAAGACTTTGAGACTGCAAAAAGGGGACTGAGTACTGGATTTCAGGTTGCACCAACGGTAACAATTCTGCATATAAAATCTTGTATGTAGCTTTTTCATTTAACATTTTAACAAGTTAATATAAACAGTTTTAGATATTGTTTGTAAAGTATTATATTGTTTTTTTCAGTTGAGTTGATATGCCATAATTTGCCTAACAATTAATTTCTGGTAATATTTTTATGGTTTTACCAAGTTATTCTCATAAACTAATATTAAAGTCTCCTAAAATTCTTTAAAAAAAGAAAAAGAAGTATGGTAGTCATATTACATATGCACTAAACATCTTATACAAGGTCAGGCTGAGGGTCCATAGCATCATTAAAAATCACCTAAAAGCTGGGAAATTCTCCATTTCTTTTTAGCTAACTTAACAACAAAAATATGCTAATTGAGAGAGAGAGACTAACCTAGTTATGGCAAGTTGCTCACATCAAGATGGAAAAGGCATCTATGGTTGTAGTTCAACAAAAAATCTACAGACAGGCCCTGGCATAATGATTCAACTTAAAATTTTTTGACATTACAATTGCTTGAAACAATACACATTCAACTGAAACCTTACTTTGAGTTCTGTGTTTTGATCTTTTCCTCGACTAGCAATATGCAGTATGATACTCAGGTTGCTGGGCAGTGACAACAAGATAATTTTGCCCCACTGAAAGCTACTGTAAGTGTCCCGAGCATGTTTAAGGTAGGTTAGGCTAAGCTATGATGTTCAGTATGTTAAGTGTATTAAATATATTTTCAATTTATGTGTTTATCTGTTTTTAACCTCATCATAAGCCAAAGAGCATGTGTATATGGATTGGGGTGAGAAGATGGGCAGTTCCAACCAAAAAGATTTTGCTCCTCTTAAAGAAAGGATGGGTGTAGGAAGCTAGTTAGATAGAGAAAATAGCATCTATCTATGAGAGCCATGTAATACCATTTCGAGATGAGATATGAGATTAAAATGGCAGATTTGTGTCAGAGATAAACCAGAGCTGGACAGTAAAGTGGTAAAAACAGATATTACTTAGGACTTGCAATAGGGGAAAAGAGACAGTATAAAATTTCAAATACAGCACAGGAAAGTGGGAATTTATAGCTAAAGAGCAGAATAGGAGTTAGTGAATAGAAAATTACTAACAGGAAATGTCGGGATTAAGGGGAGATTCTGGCTAAACCAATCTAACAGGGTTCTTGCTGAAGGCAGTCCAGTGATCAGACACCACCTGGGCAATGGTGGAAGATGAGAAACCTGATTAGATATTGAAGGTAATCAAACAGAGAGGATGTTGGATTCTTGCTAAACTTAATTAGCAGAATTTTTGCTAAAATTGAACACTGCAATGATAAACATGGAAGGTCAAAAGTTGAGACCTAGTTGAAAAAAATTTTAGGGGAGCCTGCGTACAGATTGGTAGAGTAGAGAAAATATACCTTCTCAGGTATATTTGTTTCAAACACCTAAGTGTAGGAAATCAGGGAGGCTTCAACATAAGTATCTATGTTGCTTTGACCATTATGTTCCCAACTAATATTCTAGACAAGCTATAAAATAAAAAGCTATGGGATAAAATTTTCCAGATTTGTTGCCCCACCAAAGTAACATTAAGCAAGTAAATGAACAAATAAAAATTCCACTTCAACAAAAAAAGTGTTTTTAAAATTTGCCAAAAAGTATGACTTCAGTAAATGTTCTATTGAGTTATAAATAAATAAATAAATACATACATACATACATACATACATACATACATACATAAATAAAACAAATGAGTAGGATTGCTCCTACAGAATGCTTTTCAATTTTTATTCTAAAGCAGAATCTCAAAAACAAATTCAAAGATACAGTTAGTAAAATTCACAGTCAAAGAGCATAACTATAGGCTGACCTTCTTTTGCTTCTTTCTTTTTCTTTCCTAGTCTTGATTATGCCATGACAACTTATCACCAGTAAAATAAAATGTTTTGAATATTGCTACCATGAACATACTCTTAATATTTTAATTCTTTCAATGAGTTCAAAAGATTTCTCAGAATAGACAAGGAAACAAGTTACTTTTTACAGCTTTGCATCTGAGAACAATGAGAAAGCTAATGAGGCATTTATGGAAAAAAAATAGCACCTTAAGGCATACTATTCTGGATTCTCATAAATGTAAAAAGCATGTCACAAATCTCTACTATCTTGAAAGTATTTTTCTAATTATTTAGAAGGCATATTATTAATTTTTAGTCCTAATGGCAAGTTATCATATGCCTAAATGCTGTCCACTACACTATATACAGGGTAAATAGAACACGTTTGCAAATTAACACATCACTTACAATTATTTTTGTGAAGGAAAAGTGAGGTATAATAAAGGTTAATGCATCTATCAGAATATACCTGTCTGATTACAAGTTGATACAAGATGGCAGTGTCAAAGTACAGCACACTTAGGTCATGAAATATTAATGAGAACTCATTGTACTTACCTATCAATGACATCTAAATGGGAAACAGATTTCAGACCTTGAATGCTTGCAGCACATTTTAACTACAAAAAAAAAAAAAAATCCAGTGAACTTTAAAAAATGTCATCCAGCAGGGCTTTCAAATGCATAATTTACTATTTTGTTGGCTGCTTATAAATGGATAATAATAAACTCCTGGCTGAATGCAAGCTCATAAATGCAGAATCAAAAATTAGAAGAACACTATAAGATAATAAATGTGAAACTTTATGGTACTAATTTTCCTCTAAGTAATTACAGTGAGAGCAAAGAAACATGTAGCTATAGTGTTAAAATGTGAATGGAAATTTTGACATTCTGCTTGTGTAGAGCAAGGTTTTTATAGAGGAGAATCTTGAAAAATGTAATTGCCCATAGTTCTTTAACAATGCTATATTAGTAATGCTAAGATTGCTGCTTAGGTTGGATGGACCTCAATGGGTAATATATTTTCATAGCTACTTTCATTACTATTTGGCTTTTTGATATATTTCTAAACCTCAGGTTGATAGGTATGTGTTAGCTAGTTATGTTAATCAACAGTCATAAATGTCGGGCTATTTTCTTTGTGCTTTGAGGAAACCATTTATATTTTGTACATTATAATTATTTACATATTTTAAAATACATATATATGATTACTTTGGTAAAAATGAACAATATCATAAAAACTTTAAGTAATAGAATGAGTTATTTTATTAGTACATTATTATAATAATTTCTGTCTAAGTAGATTTAAATAAATTGGCACCTAGAATATTACAAAGATTTGAAGATGTTAACTGAATTTTTAATTTTATTATATATATATATTTTTTTTATTAAGTTCATTGAGGTAACATTGATTAATACAATTATATAATTTTGGTATACATTATAATTTGACATCTCTATATCCTATTGTGTGTTTACCACCCAAAGTCTAGTTTCCTTCAGCTACCATATATTCTATCCCATTTACCCTCCACCTATACCCCATACTTGATGCCCTTTACCCCATCTAACTCCCCCTTCCTCCCACATCCCCTACCCTCTAGTAGCCACTAGTCTGTAGTCCATGTCCATGAGTCTCTGTTTGTCCTGCTCATTTGTTGCTTTTAGGTTTATATCCCACATATAAGTGATATGTGATTTTCAACTTTTTCTGTCTGGCTTATTTCACTTAGCATGATTTTCTCAAGGGCCATCCATGTGGTCACAAATGGCAGTATTTCATCTCTTCTTATGCCTGAGTAATATTCCATTGTATATATGTACCATCAATTCTTTAGCCAATCATCTATCATAGGACACTGGTTGTTTCCACGTCAGTGCTTCTGTGAACCTCAGTGTGCTAATAATTTTTCAAATATGGGTTTTCAAGTCCTTGGGGTAAATACCCAGTAAGGGATTGCTGGATCATATGTTAGATCAATTCTCAGTTTTTTGAGGAACCTCCTACTGTTTTCCACAGTGGCTCTACCAATTTGCAGTCCCACCAGCAGTGTATGAGGGGTCCTTTTTCTCCACATCTTCTCCAACATTTGTTATTAATTGTCCTGTTGATTATAGCTATTCTAACAGCTGTGAGATATTATCTCATTGTGGTTTTAATTTACATTTTCCCAATAGCTAGCAATGTTGAACATCTTTTCATATATTCGTTGGCCATTTGTATATCCTCTTGGGAGAAGTGTCTGTTCAGGTCCTCTGCCCATTTTTGATTGGATCATTAGGGATTTTTTTTTCTTGTTGTTATTGAGTTGTATGAGTTCTTTGTATATTTTGGATATTAGGCCCTTATCAGAGGTGTTGCTTGCAAATATATTATCCCATTCAGATGGTTGTCTCTTTACCTTGTTGACAGTGTCTTTTGCTGAACAGAAATTTTTAGTTTGATGTAGTCCCATTCATTTATTTTAGCTTTTACTTCCCTTGCTTTTGAGGGAAGTAAAATTCTTTATAAAATTCTTCATAAAATTCTCTTTTAGTCCAAGGTCTTTGAGTTTAGTTCCTATGTTTTCTTCTATGCATTTTATTATTTCAGGTCTTATATTCAGGTCCTTAATCCATTTTGACTTAATTGTTGTGTGCGGTGATAGACAATAGTCTAGTTTTATTCTTTTGCAGGTGGTTTTCCAGTTTTCTCAGCACCATTTATTGAAGGCTTTTCTTTCTCCACTGTATGTTTTTGGCTTTTTTGTAGAAAATTAGTTGCCTACATAAATATGGGTTTACTTCTGAACTCTCGATTCTGTTCCATTGGTTCATGTGACTACTTTGCTGCCAATGCTATGCCGTTTTGAATACTGTTGCTTTGTAGTTTAATTTGAAGTTGAGGAGAGTGATGTCTCAAGCCTCATTCTTTTTTCTCAACATGGCTTTGGCAATTTGGGGTGTTTTGTGATTCCATAGAAATCTGATGATTTTTTTTCTATTTTTTAAAAAACGCCAATGAGATTTTAATGGAGATTGCATTAAATCTGTATAATGCTTTAGTTAATATGGTCATTTTTAAATATGTTGATTCTTCCAATCTAAAAACACAGAATATCTTTCCATTACTTTGTATCTTCTTCAATTTCTTTTAATAGGGTGTTATAGTTTTTATTGTATAGATCCTTCACTTGTCTCATTAGATTAATACCTAGGTATTTTATTCCTTTTGTTGCAATTGCAGAAGGAATTATTTTTTCCACTTTTTTTCTGGCACTTTATTATTAGAGTATAGGAAAGCTATGGATTTTTGAATGTTGATTTTGTATCCAGAGACTTTACTGTATTTGCTTATTGTTTCTAGTAGTATTCTTGTGGAGTCTGTAGGGTTTTCTATATAGAGAATTATGTCATCTGCAAATAGTGACAGTTTTACTTCTTCATTTCTTATTTGGTTTCCACTTATATCTTTTTCTTGTCTGATTGCACTCACTAGGACTCCCAATGTTATGTTGAATAACAGTGGCAATAGTGGACAGCCTTGCCTTGTTCCTGATCTTAGAGGGGATGTTTTTAGTTTTTCACCATAAGTATAATGTTGGCTGAGGGTTTCTCCTATGTGTCCTTTATTATATTAAGGCACTTTCCTTCTATACCAATTTTGGTAAGTGTTTTGATCATAAATGGATGTTGTATCTTGTCAAAGGATTTTTCTGCAGATATTGATATGATCATATGATTCTTATTTTTTTAATTTGTTTATGTAATGTAGCACATTAATTGATTTGAATATGTTGAACCATCCTTCTACCTCTGGGATGAAGCCCAGTTGATCATGGTGTATTAATCTTTTTAATATGTTGCTGTATTCGATTTGCTAGAATGTTATTTAGGATTTTTGCATCTGTGTTCATGAGAGATATTGGTCTGTAGTTTTCTTTTTTTTTGTTATCTTTATCAGGTTTTGGTATCAGGGTAATATTGGCCTCATAAAATGAGTTGGAAAGTATTGCCTTCTCTTTGATTTTTTTTGGAAGAGATTGAGGAGAATAGGTATTAAATCTTAGAATGGTAGAATTCACTGGTGAAGCAATCTGGTCCTGGCCTTTTACTTTTCGGTAGATTTTTAATGATTGTTTCAATTTCCATACTGTTGATAGGTCTATTCAGATTTTTCAATTTTTCTTGATTCAGTCTAGGAAGGTTGTATTTCTCTACATACTGGTCCATTTCTTCTAGGTCATTAAATTTGGTGTTTTATACTTTTCATAGTATCTTGTATGATCCTTTGTATTTCTGCAGTGTCTGTCGTACTTTCCACTCTTTCATCCCTGATTTTATTTGTGTCCTTTCTCTTTTTTCTTTAGTGAGTCTAGCCAGTTGTGTGTCAATTTTTGTTAACCTTGTCAAAGAACCAGCTCTTTGTTGTATTTAGTTTTTCTATTTATTTTTATTATTTATTATTATTATTATTTTGCTTTCAATTTTATTTATTTCTGCTCTAATTTTGATTATTTATTTCCTTCTGCTGACTTCGGGCTTCACTTGTTCTTCCTTTTCTAGTTTTTTAAGATGAAGCATTAGATTGTTTATTTGGGCTCGTTCTTATTTTTGGTGATAGGCATATAATGATATGAACTTTCCTCTTATGACCGCTTTCGCCACATCCCCCAAATTTTATATGTTGTACTATCATTATCATTTGTTTCTATGTATCTCTTGATCTCTCTTTTAATTTTTTCTCTGACTCAGTTATTCTTCAGTAGCATGCTGTTTAATCTCCATGTATTTGTGGTTTTTCTTGATTTCTTTCTGCAATTGATCTCTAGTTTCAAAGTATAATGTTCAGAGAATATGGTTGATATGATTTCAGCCCTCTTACATTTGTTGAGGCTATTTCTATGTCTCAGTATGTGGTTGCTTATTGAGCATGTTCCATGTGCACTAGAGAAGAATGTATAAGCAGCTGTTTGGGGATGGAAGGCCTTGTAAATGTCAATTATGTCCAGTTGGTCTAATGTGTCATTTAAGGATGTTATTATTGATTTTCTGTTTGGATGATCTGTCCATATTCATCAGCGAAGTATTTACATCCCCTACTACGATAGTGTTTTAGTCTGTTTCACCCTTTAGTTCTGTTAGTAATTGCTTTACATATTTCAGGGCTCCCTGGTTGGGAGCATAGATATTAATAAAAGTTGTGTCTTCTGGTGCATAATTCCCTTTATCCTTACGAAATGTCCCTCAGTATCTTTCTTTACCTTTTTTATTTTGAAGTCTATTTCATCTGATATTAGTACTGCTACTCCAGCTTTTCTCTGAATGCCATTTGCTTGGACTATCATTTTCCACCCTTTCACTTTGAGTCTATATTTGTCTTTGGAGCTGAGATGTGTCTCCTGGAGACAGTATATGGATCTTTTTTTTCTTTTTGATCCATTCTGCAACTCTGCCTTTTTATCGTTGAGTTTCATCCATTTACATTTAGGGTGATTATTGAAATATGAGGTCTTCTCATAGCCATCATATCTTTTGCTTTTTGGTAGCTTAGTGTTTCCATTGTTTTCTTTCCCTTGTGTTTCTGTTTTCTTTATTTTGGTTGGCTTTTGTGGATTTTCCTTCTGGTTCTTCTTGTTTTATGTTATCCACTTCAGTTATGAATCTTTGGTGTGTTATTACCATTAGGAATATGTAAAGGATTGTTATATCATAGTTTATTTTCTTCTGTGTGTGCCTTATCTCCATTCTGCTTTGCAAATTTGGATCTTGGAATCTCCCCCTTTTCAGTCATTGTTATCTCAATTTGTCCCTATGTATGCTGAACGTTCATTACTATTTTGTTATAAAAATTCTCTTCTTATTATTTAATAAGATTTGTACTTTTATGCTTCTATTTGCCCAATAGTCACTTTACTTTTAATTATGTGTTTGTTTGTTTGTTTTCTCATTTTGTTTTAGTTTAACTGATCCCTCTCAGTACTTCCTGTAGTGCAGGCCTCTCAGTGGAGATTTCCCTCCATTTTTGTATGTCTGGAAAAGTCTTAATTTTTCCTTCATACCTAAAGGAGAGCTTAGCTAGATACATTATTCTAGGCTGGTAGTTTCTTTCATGTAATAGTTTAAATATTTCATTTCATTACTTTCTTTAATGTAAGGTTTGCACTGAGATGTCCGGGGATAATCTAATGGGTTTACCTTTATAAGTTACTGTTTTCTTCTCCCTGGCTGCCATGAGAATTCTTTCTTTGTCATTGATTTTTGATAACTTTAATACAATGTGCCTTGGTGAAGGTTTTTCTGGGTTGAGATTATTAGGTGTTCTGTTGACTTCTTGAATTCCAAACTCCAGCTCATTCCTTAGATTTGGGAAATTCTCATCCACTATTTGTCTGAAAATGCTTTCTAGTTCCTGTTTCTTTTTCCTCACCTTTGATAATGCTCATTATTCTTATGTTTTCTCTCTTGTTGGTATCAGCTACTTCTTTCATTTCTCTTTCATTATTTTTCATTCTTCGGTTTCTCTCTTCTTTCTTCTGATTTATTTCTAGATTTCTGTCTTCGATATCACTGATCCTTTCCTTCATTTGATGCACTCTATTTCCAAGCTTGCTATTTCATTTTTCAACTCTTGCAACGTGTTCTTCTTTATCTTCAGAAGTTCTATTTGGTTCATTTTGAGGGTTTCAATCTCCTTGCTCTTCTCATCTAGCTGTTTTTTCAATTCCTGAAATTGTTTATATGACTCATTTTGGAACTCACTGTGTTTTTTCAGAAGTATCATCCTGAATTCTTTGTCATTTAAGTTGCATATTTTTATGTCTGTAAGCTTATTTTCTGGAGATTTTTCTCTTTCTTTCTGGGATACCTTGTCACCTTGGTTGTTCATGGTGTTTAAGGACTATTTCTCTGCTTGGGTATTAATGGAAGTGTATTCTGCTGTTTTCCAGAAGAAAGATTTATTATATAAATGTCTCTCTTTAGCCTGCTGCAAAAAAAAGATACTTTTCTTTTGGTTTCTAGTAGGTGGTGTCTAAGCCTCTTGGATCCCTGCTTTATATAAAGCTTTAAAAATGCCTTTTTATTTTCTGATAGATATTTAATCATGCTTGCTACCTTCAATTTCATTCCCTCTCAGTGTTAGCAACAGTTTCTTTAGCATTTGCTCAGATTCCCTTGGGGTTCCATGGTGTTTGGTCTTGGATAGTATGGAGGCAGGGGCCTTCTGGGTTGGGGTTGTGTTTTGAAGGCTGCCTTTCAGCCTCAATTTTGCAACTGTGGCCAGTAAAAGTCAACTGTTGTTTCTCTGCTGGCTTCTTCTCTGCCTTCTGCCCTGATGACTGGGCCCTGCCACTGGCAGGACATGGGGAGCTCGTAACTTTCCCAGGCAGGGCTGTTCAGGTAACTCACTGCTCCTTCTTCCTCCTCCCTCCTCCTACAGGGAGCTCTGGCATCTGTGAGAGGCAACTTCTTTTTTTCTCACAGTCCACCACCTGACACCCAGGGTTCTGACCCGTGGTAGCTCTAATGCGCAGATGCCATGCTCAGATGTGCTGGTTTGCAGTTTGAGTGTTTTTTTGTTGATTTTTAGATATTCAGCTTATTGTTTCAAGGGGAGATATCTGGGGACATCTCTCACTCCACCATGTTTCCAAAGATCCCCTAACTGAATTTTTTTTTCAATTTAATATATTTTTATTGTGATGACATTATGATGAAAGAAACAAAGTTAGAAAAGGATATTTATCCATCTTTCATGAATCATTAGTAATATTTACTCAATTGTACATAAAGAAAACAATTAAAGATAATAATTGAGAATAAATTTTGTTTTAAATGTATCAATAACATTTAGAAATCATAGGGTTCTTCCTGGCCTTAGACATTTTCAAAAATACCTTTGAACTCATAGCAATCAATCTCTAAGCTTCATTGGTAATAGCTGAACCCATCTGTCCAGTTACCTAGTGAAAATCTGCACTCAGATACATAATGGACATCTCACACTTAATGCATGCAAAACTGAGTTCCTTGATTTTCCTCTAAATCTGTTCCTCCCAGTGTCTTCTCCTTCTCAGTAAATGGCAAGGCCAATATTTTAGCTGCTCAGGCAAAAGCCTTGAATTTATTTGTATTAGAAACTAAGCTAAGATACAGGTAACAGAGACCTAATCACATGAGTAAATATATAATGATTATTTTTCCAATATAACAAATATATATATATATTTTTGATATGGGCAACTGCTATTATTTAAGGACTTAAGATATGGTTCTTACAATTATCTTGTCCTTTTTGTCCACATACCAGTTATAAAACAAAAGAAAAAAAAAGAAAAAAACAAGGGCAATAAGAACAAAGACAATTTTAGCTAAGCCAATTCCTTTTAAAATGCCTTTCTTAAAGATCCACTCAACAATATTAACCTTGTATTTTCTTGGTCATGCCCATTTGAATGAGCAGCTGAGAAATGTAATTTCTTATCTTCTACTACTTCTTCCTCCTCATTCTTCTTTTGACCTGAGGGAATTGCCACCTCCAATAATAAAGATATTTTGTTGTTAAAGAAGGAGAAAATGATAAGCAACCAGCTGTCTCTTTCTTATTATTCTTGATGCCTTTCTTTCTTTTATGTTCTACTTTCAGTCCATGAGAAAATCTTGTCATCTCTTCCATAAAAAATGCATCCAAAATTCGACCACTTTTAACCACATCAACTGCTACAGCCTTGTTTTATGGCATTATCTCTCATCTATATTATGCCAATAACCTCTAATTAGTCCCTCTCTTGGCCACCACCACTACTATACTATATTCTGAGCACAGAAGCCATATCAATTATTCCAAAAAAATATTCTATACCTCTCTTCTGTTCATAAGCTTCCAATTTATTTCCATCTCTCTCAAAATTAAAATAAAAGTCCTTGCAATGGTTTAAAAGGCTATGTTGTCAGACCCCTATTTTTTATCTCCTACTACTTTCTCATTTGATCACTATGTTCTACCATGACTTGCCTTCTTGCTGTTGCTCTAACTTGTCAGGCACATTCCTGCTTTAAGGTCTTTTGTACTGGCTTTTCCCCTCTGCCTACCCTGTACCTCTGCCTTCTCTTTATTTATACCTAGCTTTTACCTCTCCCTCAAGACTGTCATGCTAGATTTCTTACTATCTCTCTTTTTTCTACTTCTCTACTGTTTCTTTTTATAGCTGAATCAGAAGTTTTTGTTCTTATTATATCCACCTTCTCTCTAGCTCTTCTCCCAAATTTTCACAGTTTTGTGTCAGGATTAAAAGAACCAACAAGGCAGACAGAGGCACTCAGCAACTAGTAACAGGAGGAATTGCTGCCATGAGTTCTGAAAGGGAAAATATGGGAAAAAATAGTGAAACAGAGCTGGAGCCATGGAACAGAGGCTGCCAAACAGGAGCTAATCCCCTTTGTTGGTAAAAATATGTGCATCCCTTTTCAGAACACTATTTTTTGAAAACTTTATTTCAGTAGAAACACAACATAAAATGCACTCTCTTAACTTACTTTTAAGTATATAATGCCCTGTTGTTGACTATTGGTACAATGTTTTTCAGTAGATCTCCAGAGCTTACTCATCTTGCTTAACTGAAATTCATGCCCATTGATTAGTAACACCACACTTCACTCCCTATCCCAGCCCATGGAAACTACTATTTCGCTCTTTGATTCTGAGTTTTACTATTTTAGATACCTCATATGTAAGTACAAGCATGCAATATTTGTCTTTCTGTGACTAGTTTATTTCTCTTAGCTTAATGTCCTCAAAGTTCATTTATGCTATAGCATGTTGCAGAATTCCCTTCTTTTTAAAGACTCTATAGCATCGTGTTGTATGTATATAACACATTTTCTTTATCTACTCACCTAAATATGAGTATTTAAGTTGTTTTCACATTTTGGCTATTGGGAATAGTGCTGCAATGAATGTGGGAGTGCTAATATCACTTCAAGATCCTGAATTCAATTATTTATATAAATATCTCAAACTGGGATTGCTGAATCATATGGTAGTTCTATTTTTAATTTTTTGAGGAATTCCCATGCTGTTTTATATAAAGACTGTACCATTTTGCATTCCCACCAATAGTGTCCAAGAGTTTCAACTTTTCTATATTCTCAACACTTCTTGTCTTTTTTTTTTTTTCATAATAGCAATCCTGACAGTTGTGAGGTGAATCTCATCGTGGTTTTGATTTTTATTTCCCTGATGCTTAGTGATGTTTAGCAGTTTCAGTTTGAGATGGTCTCAGTTGTTTACTTTTGTTTTTCTTACCTGTGCTTCCATACCATATTTACGAAATCATTGCCAAAAATAACACCATGAAGTTTTTCCCATATGTTTTCTTCTAAGAGCTGTATAGTTTTGTATATTATGATTAGTGTTTAATTCACATTGAGTTATTTTCTGTATATATTATGTTATAGGTACAATTTCACTCTTTTGCATATGGATATCTAGTTTTCACAGCCCTATTTGCTGAAGAGACAATCTTTTTCCATTTAGTGCCTTAGTCAAAGATAGTTGTCCATATGTACGTGAATTCCTTTATGGGCTCCTTATTTTGTTCCACTGGTTTATATGTCTATCATTATGCCAGTATCATACTGTTTTGATTACTGTGACTTTGTAATATATTTTGAAATCAGGAAGTATAATGTCTCCAGCTTTGTTTTTTTTTTTTTTTTCCTTTCGGAAGATTGATTTGTCTATTCATGATTTTTGTGGTTCAGTATAAAATTTAGACTTTTTTAAATAAAAAATACTATTGTGATTTTAGTGGGGATTATGTTGAATTTGTAGATCACTTTGGGTAGTATGAATATTTTAACAATTTTAACTCTTCCAATCCATAAAGATGAGATATCTTTCCATATGTTTGTGTCTTCCTTGATTTCTTCTATCAATGTTTTACAGTGTTCAGTATACCAGTCCTTCATCTCTTTAGTTTATTCCTGAATATTTTTTATTGGCTCTATTGTAAAGTAAATGTAATTGCTTTTCTAAATTCTTTTTTAAAATTGTTCCATTTCAGTGTATAGATAGGCAACTAATTTTTAAAGGTTGATTTTGTATCCTGCATTTTTACTGAATTTACTAGTTCTAACAGGCTGTGTGTGTGTGTGTGTAATCCTTAGTTTTTTTATATGTATATAAGATTATGTCAAAGAAAAACAAAAACAATTTTACTTCTTCTTTTCCAATTTGGATGACTTTTATTTCTTTTTCTTACCTGATGGTTCTGACCTAGGCTTCTAGAACTATGTTGAGTAGAACTGGTGAAATAGTACATCCTTGTTTTGTTCCTGATGTTAGGAAAGGCTTTCAGTTTTTCACCATTGAGTATTATGTCAGTTTTTCATATATGGCCTTTATTATGTTGTGGTAATTACACTTTATTCCTAGTTTGATGATTTTTTTTTATCATAAGAAGGCATTGAATTTTTTCAAATGCCTCCTGAATCTATCAAGATAATTATGATTTTTATCCTTTAGCCCTTCAATGTGGTGTATCACCTTGATTTTCTTACATTGAACCACCTTTGCATCCCAGGGATAAATTCCACTTGGTTATGGTGCAAGATCTTTTACTATAATGTGTGGTTGATTAAGTTTTCTAGTGTTTGGTTGAAAATTTTTACATCTATGCTTTATAGAATTCACCAGTAAAGCCTTATGATCCTGGACATTTCTCCTCCTGTGAGATTTTAGAATATTTATTTAATCTTCATACTAGTTGTAAATCCATTTAGGCAATGGTTCTGTCTTAGTAAGTTGTATATTTTTATGAATTTATTCATTCTTTTCTAGGATATTCAGTTTGTTGGCATATAATTATTAATAGTAATCTCATACGATTCTTTTTATTTCTGTAGCATCAGTTAAGTACCCTTTTCTTTTTTTTTCCTTTTACTTTAATAGCTTTATTTTGAAAAAATTTCAAACTTATAGAAAAGTTACAGGAATGATAGATCTCCCAACTTCTCTTTATTCAATAAAAATCCCCCAGTCATTAATTTGACTAATTGTTAAAATTGTTTAATTTACCTTATCATTCTCTATACATATATTTTTAATTATTTTCTTTTATTCTCAATCAATTGAGAGTAAGTTACAGATGTGGATATCTCATTATCCTTTTAGTATTTCAGTGACTATTTCCTAAAAACAAATACACATTTTAACATAGCTGCAGTATAACTATTGAAATCACAAAACTGTTATAATACCATCTAATTCAGAGGCCCCATTCAGATTTTTCCAGTTGTCCTAATGATGTTTGTTATAGGACCATGATCCAATCCAGAATTACATGTTGCATTAGGTTGTCATGTTCTTCTATATAGAACATGTTTTTAATCTTTCCTTGTCTTTCATGGCTTTGATACCTTTGAAGCACACAGGCCAACTTGGATTTGTACGTTGTTTCCTTATAATTTGAATCAGATTATATATCTTTCACAGAAATAACACAACAGTGTTACTATGTTCTTCTCAGTGCATTATATCAGGAGGCACATAATGTAAATTAGTCACATTAATGGTGATATTAACTTGATTAAGACAGCTTACATTTATCTATATCACTTATAAGATGTCAGCAAGGCTTCTCCACTGTAAAAATTAATTAATAAATATTTTGTACTTATTAGCAATTAATGTTAGTTAGCTTTCTATTTTCACATAGAGCTTTCCTTTCTCCATTATTTATTTAGTTAACTGTATCAGTATAGATTCCTATTTCATTCACTGTGAATATTTGTTCCTATTTTATTTGCTACTGTTAATTATTTAAATGCCCAAATAGTCTTAGGTTTGGCTAGTAGGAAACCTGTCAAGTTAGTTACCATGTCTTTTCATTCGACATGTCCATCTCATTCCTGGAGCACTTCCTGATTTTGGGCGTAAGGTGTTCTAGGTTCATATTGTGTTTTCCCTGGTCTGGAATCAGCCATTTCTCCAAGAAGCCTTGATTTTCTTCTGTTGTGGATAATTAAGAATTCAGTGATTAAAAATTCAGAATTCAGAAACTAAAATCTGGTCCTCAGTCTGCTCCAGAATGTCATTTTTCAAAACCCTCTCAAAGGAAGATCTAAGGAAATACATGTATGTGCAGACACATGTATACACATACATGCATATATATCTATTTCTATATTCATCTATCTCTTTTAAACACGATGAGTTCACAATAATATCTCCTATTTCAATCTAACACTGTCAGATTTATTCTAGATTTTTTATTTTCTGTACTTATAGCTCCCTTCTCCAACATTTACAAAAGTTGGCCCTCATTATCCTCAATATTTACTTGTTCAGCCCTCCTGTGTACAACCAATATCCCTGCCACACTGACCAAATATCTCATTTTCTGGCTCTGGTATCACCAACCATGAAGGCTCTGGCCGTGTCAGAGAGAGTATATTCTTTTTCATTGCTACTGTAAAAGGAACACTCATAAATTCTAACCAATTTTTGTATACATATTTGAAATTTATTGACATTTTTTTATCATGATACCTTATATGATCTCATTGTTTTTCATTTTTCTCTTAATTCTCTTTCTTTTTGCAGTTATACATCCTGAAAATAGACACTGCAAACAGAATTAGTTTTTTTCTCTCTCTTTACAATTTTTAAACCTCAGATTTTCTTCTCTTTTCTAATTTCATTGACTAATAGAATGTTTAAATAATAGTGGCAGTATGAGCATTCTTATATTATTCCAAACTCCACAGGAATGCCTTTAGTGATTCCCCAGGCTATTGTGCTGAAATATATCTGTTTTTGTGTTGCATAATTTTTAACTTTTATTTCAAATTAATTTTAGCAATGTAGAAAAGTCCAAAGATAGTACAGAGTTCTTGTATACCCTTCACCTAATGTTAGCATGTCATATATAGGTATCCTTTTTCAATTCAGATTTTATTTATTTGAGTCTTCATTCCCTTTTCCTAGTGTAGGTAAACAATTTTTAAGTTTGTTCATCTTTTAAAAAAATCTTAGTTTAATTTGTATATTGTTTTTTTTCTATTTCTATTTTGTTTATTACTGCTCTTTTGTTATTTTCTTCTTTCTTCAAACATTGGGCTTCATTTTTCCTTCACTTTTTAGATCCTTAAGGTGTAAAATTGGTGTTTTTTTATTTTAAAATTTACTTCTTTTTAGTGTAGGCATTTATTGAAGTAAACTTCCTTCTTATTATTACTTTTAGATGATTATATAAATTTTTGTATGTTGTGTCTTTAATTTCTTCTTTGACTCAATGGTTATTCAAGAATGTGTTATTTAATTTCCACATATTTATAAATTTTTCACTTATTTTTTTAATTAGGAATGCAAAGGGGGACCAACTAGCTGACTTTTTAATTAATTAATTAATTGATTGATTTTTTAAATTTATTTTTAATTTATTTTTTATTTTTTTAAATTAGTTTTATTAAGGTAACATTAGTTAACAATTATATAAAAATATTCCACTTTTCTTTCTCCTATTAATTTTTATTTTTATTACATGATGATCAAAAAAGATACTTGTTATAATTTCAGTCTTTTTTAAATTTGTTGATTTGTTTTGTGGTTTAACATGTAATACACTCTGGAGAAAGTTTCACATGCACTTGAGAATAATCTGTATTCTGCCGCTCTTGGGTAAAATGTTCTGTATATGTTTGTTAGGTTTATTTGGTTTATCATGTTGTTCAAGTTGTCTATTTACTTGTTGATCTTCTGTCTAATTGTTTTGTCTGTTATTGAAAGTGAGGTATTAAAACCTCCTACTATAATTGTTTTCCATTTCTGCCTTCAGTTCTATCAGTTGGTTTTATGAAGTTAGATATTTCTAATGTTTAAAACAAATATATTTGTAATTGTCATATCTTCCTGGTGGATTGGCCTTTTTATTATCAAATAAAGTCCTTCTTTGTGTCTTATGACAGTTTTTGACTGAAAGTCTATTTTGTCTTATATAAGTACAGCCACTTCTCTTTTCTTTGTTTACCACTGTATGGAATATCTTTTTCCAATCCTACACTTTCAGCCTATGTCTGTCCTTAAATCTAAAATAAATTTTTGTAGTGAGTACATAGTTAGGTCTCATTTTTATCACTAAGTCATTTTCAGACTTTTTATTGTAGAATTTAATGCATTTACATTAAAAGTAATCATTGATACAGTAGAATATACAATTGCCATTCTGTTCTTTGTTTTCCATTTGTCTTATATTTCATTTGTGTTGTTCTCTCTCTTGCTGTTCCTTTGCATTTTTCTTTTGCCAGATAGAATTTATTTTATTTATTTCTTTCTTTAATTAATTAATTTTTTAACTGAAGAAATTACTTAAATTTTTTTACACCATCTACCTCCCACCACCCCCTCCTGCCTTCCTTTTGGTAACCACTAGTGTATTGTCCATGTCCATGAGTCTCTGAAATCGTCAACAAGGTAAAGAGACAACCATCCAAATGGGAGAAGTTATGTGCAAGCACTTCCTCTGATAAGGGCCTAATATCCAAATATACAAAGAACTCATACAACTCAATAACAACAAGAAAACAAATTATCCAATCGAAAAATAGGCAGAAGACCTGAACAGACACTTCTCTCGAAAAGATATACAAATGGCCAACAAACATATGAAAAGATGCTCAATGTCGCTAGCTTTTAGAAAAATGTAAATCTAAACCACAATGAGATACCATCTCACAACTGTTACAATAGCTATAATCAACAGGACAAATAATAACAAATGTTGGAGAGGATGCTGGTGGGACTGTGAATTGGTACAGCCACTGTGAGAAACAGTATGGTGTTTCCTCAGAAAACTAAGAATTGATCTATCATATGATCTAGCAATCCCTCTGCTGGGTATTTACCCCAAAGACTTGAAAACTAATATCTGAAAAAGATATTTGCACATCAATGTTCAAGGCAGCATTATTCACAGTGGCCAGGACATGGAAGCAACCGAAGTGTCCTACAATATATGATCGGCTAAAGAATCAGTGGTTCATATATACAATGGAATATTACTCAACCTTAAGAAGAGATGAAATACTGCCATTTGCAACAACCTGTATGGACCTCTAGATAATCGTACTGAGTGAAATAAACCATACAGAAAAAGTTGAAAACCACATTATATCATGTATATGTGGGTATAATCCTAAAAGCAACAAATGAACAAGACAAACAAACAGAGACTCATGAAAATGGACAATAAACTAGTAGTTACCCAAGGGTGGAGGGAGGGGGGAGGAGGAGGTAGATGGGGTAAAAGAGGTCAAATATGTGGTGACATTAAATAATTAAAATATATATATATATAAATAATTTTAAAAAGATTATAGAAAATGCATAAAAATAAAATACAAGAGAAATTTTAAAAATAACTTTTTCTCTAAGATTCCAAAAAATAGAAGTATGCCTCTTTACCCACTTTATTCAATATAGTATTGGAAGTCTTAGCTAAAAAAGTTAGGTGAAAAGGGAAGGGAAGAAAAGAGAGAAAGAGAGAAAGAGAAAGAACATCTAAATTGGAAAAGAAGAAGTAAAATTATCTCTGTCCATAGATATGAACACATTTGTAGAAAAATGTGGATTAAAAAATTATTAGAATTAATATAGGAATTCACCAAAGTGCCAATATACATTATAAAAAATGAAAAAAATCACTTTTCTTTCTATAAACTAATAACAAAAAAATAAGGCAACAATTCTATTTACAATGGCTTTTCTACATAGAGAATCAGGAAATCCACAAATAGTGACAGTTTGACTTTTTTGTTTCCTATTTGGATGCCTTTTATATCTTCCTTTGCCTGACTGCACTTGCTAGGACCTCCAATGTTATATTAATAACCGTGGCATTAGTGGACGGCCTTGCCTTGTTCTTAATTTTAGAGGGAAGGTTTTTAGTTTTTCACCATTAAGTATAATGTTGCCTGAGGCCTTGTCATATATGGCTTTTATTATATTAAGGTATTTTCCTTCTATACCAATTTTGTTAAGTGTTATAATCATAAATAGGTGCTGTATCTTGTCGAAGGTTTTTTCTGCATCTATTGATATGATCATATGATTCTTATTTTTAAGTTGTTTATGTGGTGTATCAAATTAATCAATTTGCATATGTTGAACCATCCCTATGCCCCTGGGATGAAGCCCACTTGATCGTGGTATATAGTCTTTTTAATATGTTGCTGTATTCTGTTTGCTAGTATCTTATATAGGATTTTTGCATTTGTGTTAATAAGAGATATTGGTCTGTAATTTTTTTTTTATTAATCAGATTTTGGTATCTGTGTGATACTAGCATCATAAAATGAGCTGGGAAGTATTTCCTCCTCTTTGATTTTTTGGAAGAGTTTGAGGAGAATAGGTATTAAATCTTCTTTGAATGTTGGGTAGCATTAATTCACTGGTGAAGCCATCTGGCCCTGGACTTTTACTTTTTGGTAAGTTTTTGATGATTGTTTCAATTTCCAGACTGCTGATTGCTCTATTTAGATTTTCCAGTTCATCTCAATTCCGTCTAAGAATGTTCTATTTTTCTAAGTATTGGTCCATTTCTTATAGGTTTTTAAATTTGGTTTTATATATACTTTTTCATAGTATTCTTATATGGTCCTTTGTATTTCTGCAGTGTCTGTCATACTTTCCCCTCTTTCATCCTGATTTTGTTTATTTGTATTCTTTCTTTTTTTTTTTTTAATGAGTCTAGCCAGGGGTTTGTCAATTTTATTAACCTTCTCAAAGAACCAGCTCTTCGTTGCATTTATTTTTTCTATTTTTTTTTTCAATTTCATTTATTTCTGCTCTAATTTTGATTATTTCTTTCCTTCTCCTGACTTAAGGCTTCATTTGTTATTCCTTTTCTAGTTTTTTTAAGGTGAAGCATTAGGTCGTTTATTTGGGCTCATTCTTGTTTTGGGGGATAGGCCTATAATGATATGATCTTTCTTCTTGTGACCACTTTTTCCATGTCCCAAAAGTTTTGATATGTTGTACTATCATTATCATTCATCTCTATGTATTTCTTGATCTCTCTTATTATTTCTTCTCTGACCCAATTATTCTTCAGTAGCATGTTGTTTAATCTTCATGTATTTGTGGTTCTTCCTGATTTTTCTTTTATAGTTGTTATCTAGTTTCAAAGCATTATAATCAGAGAATATGGTTGGTGTGATTTCAACCCTCTTATATTTGTTAAGTCTATTTCTTTGTCGCAGTATGTGGTCAATCCTTAAGAATGTTTCATGTACACTAGAGAAGAATGTATAAGCAGATGTTTTGGGCTTAAAGGCTCTATAAATGACATTTATGCCCAGTTGGTCTAATGTATCATTTAAGGATGTTATTTCTTTATTGATTTTCTATTTGGATGATCTGTCCACATCTGACAGTGGGGTATTTAGGTCCCCTACTACGATAGTGTTTTGGTCTATTTCTCCCTTTAGTTTTGTTAGTAATTGCTTTACATATTTCAGGGCTCCCTGATTTGGAGCATAGATAGTAATAAGTGTTATGTCTTCTGGTGTATGATTCCTTTTATCATTATGAATTGTCCCTCAGTATCTTTCTTTACATTTTTTATTTTGAAGTCTGTTTCATCTGATATTAGTTCTACTACTCCTGTTTTTCTCTGAATCCCATTTGCTTGAAATATCATCTTCCACCCTTTTATTTTTTTCTAGATTTGTCTTTGGAACCAAAGTGTGTCTCCTGGAGGCTGAATATGGTTGGGTTTTGTTTTTTTGATCCAATCTGCAATTCTGTGGCTTTTTATTAGTGAGGTCAGTCCATTTGCATTTAGAGTGATTATTAAAATATGAGGTCTTCTTATAGCCATTGTATCTTTTCCTTTCTGGTAGCTCAGTGTTTCCATTGCATGCTTGTCCTTGTGTTTATGTTTTCTTTATTTTGGTTGGCTTTTGTGAGTTTTCCCTCCAGTTCTTCTTGTTTTATGTTGTATATGTCCATTCTGAATCTTTGGCATATGGTTTCCAGTATGAATATGTAGAGGATAGTTACACACACACACACACACACACACACACACACACACACACACAGTTGTCCTTTTTCTTCTGTGTGTGCCTTATCACCATTCCCCTTTGCAAATTTAGACCTTTGAATCCTCTCCTTTTTAGTCATTGTTGTCTCAATTTTTCTCTATGTATGCTGAACGTTTATTACTATCTTGTTGTAACAAATCTCTTCTTATTTTTGAGCTTATAACGCCCCGTTCTTAGTAAGCATACTCCTCTGCTTCTATCAGCCTGCTAGTCTCTTACTCCTAATTATGTATTTTTTTTTTTGTCATTTTGTTTTAGGTGAGCTGACCCCTTCAGTATTTCCTGTACTGCAGGCCTTGTACTGGAGAATTCCCTCAATTGTTGTATGTCTGGAATGGTCTTTATTTCTCTTTTATATCTAAAAGAGAACTTAGCTGGATACATTATTCTTGGCTGGTAGTTCCTGTCATTTAATAGTTTGAATATTTGATTCTACTCCTTTCTGGCTTGTAAAGTCTGTGCTAAGAAGTCAGAAGATAATCTAATTGTTTTTTTTTTTAAATAAGTTGCCGTCTTCTTTCCCCTTGCTGCCCTGAGAATTCTGTCTTTGTCATTGATTTTTGATAATTTTAATACAATATTTCTTGGTGAAGACCTTTTTTGCATTGAGATAATTGGATGTTCTATTGACTTTTTGGATTCCAAACTCCAGCTCATTCCTTAGATTTGGGAAATTCTCATCCACTATTTGCCTGAAAATGCTTTCTAGTCCCTGCTCTTTTTCCTCCCCTTTGAGAATTCCCATTATTCCTATGTGTTTTTTTTTTTTTCTCTTATTGGTATTAGCTAGTTCTTGTATTTCTTTTTAATTGTTTTTCTTTCTTTGGTTTTTCTCTTCCTTCTGATTTCTTTCTAGATTTCTGTCTTTGATGTCACTGATCCTTTCTTCCATTTGGTTGACTCTATTTCCAAAGCTTGTTATTTCATTTTTCATATTTTGCAGTGTGTTCTTTATTTCCCAAAGGTGTATTCAGTTCTTTTTGAGGGTTTCAATATCCTTGCTAAATAACTTATTCTGCTCATCTAGTTGTTTTTTTCATTTCCTGAAATTGTTGATATGATTCATTTCAGATCTCATTGATTTTTTTCAGAAGTACCATCCTGAATTCTCTGTCATTTAAGTCACATATTTCTATGTCTGCAAGCTTATTTTCTGAAGATTTTTCTCTTTCTTTCTGAGATGCCTCGTCACCTTAGGTGTTCATAGTGTTTAATGGACTATTTCTCCACTTGGGCATTAATGGATGTGTATTCTGATTTTATTTTCCAGAAAGATTTATCATATATTTGTCTCTAGCCTGTTGCAAAGAGGGTGTTTTCTTTTTGTTTCCAGTAGGTATTGTCTAAACCTCTTGGATCTCTGCTTTATATAAAGTCTTAATAATGTCTTTTTTTTTCTTATAGATGTTTAATTACACTCGCTACCCTCAGTCTCAGTTCCTGTCAATATTAGAGACAGTTTTGGTAGCATTAGCTCAGATTCCTCTGTTGCTCCGTGGCATTCAATCTTGAAGTTTATGGAGATGGGTCTTCTAAGTTGGGGAATGGGGCTGCGTCTCTGCCTCTGTTTTTCAAGTGCGGCTGGTAAAAATCAAGTGTTGTTTCTCTGCCAACCCTCTTCTCTGCTTTCTGTCCTGGTGACCAGGCCCTGCCGCCAGCCACATGGAACTCGCAATACTCTCAGGCAGGGCTGTTCAGGGAAGTTGCTGCACCTTCTCTCCTCCCTCTCCTTCTACAGGGACATCCAGGGTTCTGACCTGTGGTAGCTCTTATGTGCAGATCCCACACTCAGACGTGCTAATGTGCAGTTTGAGTGTTTTTGTTGAGTTTTAGATGTTCAGCTTATTGTTGTTTCAAGGGGAGATATCTCACTCCATATCTCACTCACTCCAGAAGTGGGGACTTCTCTCACTCCACCATGTTTCTGACCAGATAATGTCTTTGGTTAATTTTTGTATTGATATACTTTGATACCTTTTTCTCTTTTGTTCAACTTCTATAAGTAATTTTGTGTGTTGTTACCTTGGGACTTACATAAAATATCATATTACTATAGCACTCATTTTTAAGCCAATAACTACTTTGTTTAATGTTATTTAATTATATTTTTTAAAAAAAAACTACACTTTAACAACCCTCCACACATATTTTATGTCATCATTGTCATAATTTACATCTCATATTGTATTATTTTAATATATTTTAGCTATAGTTATAATACTTTTGTTTTCTTTTTAACTTTCATTCTAGAATTAAAAGTAATATACTCACCACCATTACAATAGCACAGTATTCTGTATTCTCTATATATTTATTTTACCAATGAGTTTCATACTTTCTTCGTGTCAAAAGTTTAGCATACTATAATTTCAACTTGAAGAACTCACTTTTGCATTTTTATAAGGCAACTCTATTACTGTTGAACTCCCTCAGGTTCTGTTTGTTCTGGAAAATCTTTATCACTCTTTATTTTTTTGGAGGAAATTTTGTTGAGTAAACTAAGATTATTTGTTTGTTTGTTGTTTGTTTAGCACTTTAGATATATTATACTATTTCTTTCTGGCCTCCCAGATTTCTGCTGAAAATTTTTTGAAAATTTATGGTGTTAACCTTGTATGTAAGTCACTTTTCTCTCAATGTTTTTAAAATTCTGTCTTCGACTCTTAAAAATCTGATGACTGTTGTCTCACCATGAATTTCTCTTAGTCCTTCTTACTTGGAATCTTTTGAGTTCCTTGAACATTGACCATTTCTATCTCTAAATTTGAGATGTTTTTAGGCATTATTGTTTTTAATAAACTTTTTGGTCTCTCTGTCTCTGTCTGTCTCTCTCATACATACACACACACACACTCTGGGACTCTCATAATGCATGTTACAAGTGGCACTATGGATTTCCATAAGTCTCTTAAGCTTCTTCATTCTTTTTTATTTTTTTCTTCCTCTGAATGCAATTTTTCAGTAACCCATTTTTAATTTTGCTAATTCTTTCTTCTGCATGAACTAGTCTGCTGTTGGACTCTTCTGGGACATTAGATACTGCATCAAATCTTTTCCTCCCCAGTGGAAAACTAAAAGTTTGAGACTTGTTGTTGTTGTTGTTGTTGTTTTTCTCACTGTTCTATGACCTGGAAGAAAAAGTTATAGTGTCTCATAGTTCAAGTGCCATCTCCATTCTCACCTTCTGATAGCTAGACCATGTCAAACCTTTCAGAGCTCCAAGATTGGAAAGATAGAGGACAGTCCCTTGAGTACTTGGAAAATTGGAGAAGTGGACATATGAACCAGCTCTTTCCTTTCCCTGAGAAAAGCTGGGAGCTAGAAGGTCTCTACCTGATAGTATGCCACTATGCCAGGTGTAGAGATTCTGGTGAGAGAGTATTCCAAATCTTCCGGCTAGCTTTGTTGAGTTTAGTTTCCTGTTCACCAAAGGTGCAGGACCTTTCAAGTTCTTTTTGGTCTTCTCACAAAGAAAATTTCTTTATTAATTGTTGTTGAATCTGTGTATTTGTTTGGTAAAGAAAGGTCATGGAATTCCTAATCTACCATCTTGCTGAAGCCACTCTCAGGATACAATTTTTTAATTGATAAAATATGTAGGGTCACAAAAAGGAACAATTATTCAGATGGGTGGAGAATAGATGGATGTCAAAGGGCAAGTGGACAATTACCAGTATAACTATAAAATGTTGTGCTGTACAAAATTTCAGCAAAATCAGAGGCAGTTATCATAAGAAACAGTCTCAGAGTTGAAAAACAGGTATTACAGAAGCAGAAAAACATACGTTTTCCAAGTATTAAATATTTTAGATTGATAGGTTAATACTTCTTAAATGTAATTAAATGCTGATTTTATAAATTTAGATATATCTTGATATTTCCAGAAGGTAGTTAGTTTTGGGAATTTAATTTGTTAAGGGTTGTGATCATAAATACAGTTGTAAATTATATTAACTTGTATTTTTCATGTATTAAAATGTTAAGTTATATAAACAGATATACTATGATTGAATGATCTCTATTTATAGAATTAATCTCAGTTGATCATAGTGTATGTTTTAATACATAGATTACTGTATTCAATTCAGTTGCATATTATCCAAAACATATGTATCATTGTCTACCAATGAGGTTGGTCTTTTATGTTTTTCGCTCCTAATTTTTTTTAGATACTAGTTTCAATGTTAAAATGGTTTAATAATAATGATATTAACAAAAGTAGTAAATGGTACTATGAAGAGTTTAGCTAAGCTACTCAATGGTATTGCTCCATTGACAACCATTTTGTTTGGCCCGCTGGCCCGTAGGGACCTTAAACTGACACTAGACCACTCATGCAACAGCATGCTCTACATAGCAGCCTCAAAAGTCAAAAGCAAATATAAGTTCCTGATACATCTTCTCCAACAGCTCTTGTGAGTAACACTGTCTCCTGCTTCTCAGTGCCTACAGTCCTTAGGTGGCAATTAAATAAGATCCTTGGTGGAGCTTACCAAAATGCTACTCTTTGCTTGAAATTTAACATTCTGGCCCTAACCCAGGAACTCTAAAGTACTCCAGACATGGATCCTAATAAATACATGGGCCTGAGGTTCCATCACTTTTTGTTTGCACTCTGCCTTGACCTCTCCATGAAGCCCCTCAAGGCATGTTTCTTCTAGGACTTGTGAATAATAACCATCTCTATTTCAATTTCTCTTGTGGTTTGTTTTTGAACCAGGGCTTATCATCTAGCACCATGTGCTCCCCTTAACAAATGTTAATTTAACAAAGTTTTAACAGATACTTTTAAAAACACTTATTGTACACAAGAAATGTGCTGATCATTTGTACTCATTATTTGACTTAATCTTGATTTTTTTAATTAATTGTATTATTTACCTTTTAAATCTATAGTTAGAAATAGTTTATGTAGCTCCAGTATTTTATGTTCTTCAATATTTTTCAAAAGCTGCCTGAAAAATTCTGAGAGAGATCATTTTTATGCTATAAGCCATTGAATATTTCCTACTTAACAGTATTCTGCTTAGTTTTTCTATTGCTTCTTTTGTAATTTTTGTGATTATAATTGTCCTAGAAGTTAATAATTTCATTTAAATTTATACAAAATAATGTCACAGAATAATCCATTTTACTTTAATTTCCTCTGGGCTTTTTTGAAGTATTTTTCTATTACCTTTTCTATTATATTGTTATTGTGAGCTTTTCTCTATTCTGGAAAATGTTAGTTGATTATTCATAAATTTTATTATTTATCAAAGATATCACTTAGAATAATTTATTGTCTACAATTTACTTTTTTTGAATACATTAAAATATGTTTTATGCATATTTCTTCAATTTTACTTAGGCATATTTTATTATTTGTTTAAATCTTGAGTGGGATAATTTTATTTCTCCTCTCACATTGTTAAGTGAAGAATCTGTTTGAAAGCCATCACTTACTCTGTTTATCTTACAGATTTTGATGCTTTCAAAATTATTTTTTGCATACCATTAAGTACTGATTTTAATTTACACTTCAACTCAGAAGTTGTTCAAAAGAAAGGTCCTCCCTGACTATATGTTGTTGGATATTTTTCTTTGCTTACTAAGAAGTGAAATAGTAACTCTCATCAGTTATATAAGACTGAACCATAAACAAAACAAAACCAACAAACAAAAAATACTTCTACTAATGCAATTACAACTACTCATAATGCTTCTTCTCTCAGAAACTTGCCTCCTTTGTGTACATACCTTAACAAATTAGAAATAGTGTTCTACTTTAAGGATGACCACATAAGAAGCTCCACAGATACACTCCCTAGTGAAACAAGCAAGCTGGCAAATCTATTAAAAAAAAAAAAAACTATTTAATATAATTGGAAATTACATTAAGAATAAACATTTATTCAAGAAAATATACTAAAACTCAAACATACTAAACAAAATCAAATATGCTAAAATTCCTTCTTCACCTACTCCCATCTCAGCTCAACTGATAATTTACCCTGGGTGAATGTTACCAATAACATGAGCGCCCTCTAGCCTTAGCTCAGAATCAAGGGCCATTGTATCTCACCTGAGAGTCAAAGCACCAGAATTTCTTATCCCTACAAGCTCCAAGTTAAAGAAGCTAAATGTTTGGTGCATGTGGCAAATGTATGAGTTTTTTTGTACTTGCAACCAGCCTTTATATCTGGAATGCTCTACCCCTGATGTGGCAAGCCATGAATACTGAGGTCCCAAAATGCCCTTACCGCTTCTCATTCATATGGTAGGAGTTCTGTAAAAGCAGAGTCAAGCCTAGAAGAATGAAGAAGAAGGAAAAAAACCTCAAGTTCTACCTTCTGAAAAATGGACATTTTTTGATACAAAATATGGTAAAATGCAAGATTAGGAGTGTTCTAAAAAGCAATATCTCTTCTTAATTAAAATCAACAACTTAAATCATAGGGCAGATAGCTCAAAGAGAGAATGTGCAAAAAAGACAGCTAAGAATAGCCTTGGGGTCAGAACAAAGTTCAAAATCTGGCCCTAACTTAATTTAATCAGACTGATGAGCACATTTTGCCTCACGGTAATGTCAAAAACAATAAAGAAATCAGTTGGTAATTAGTAGAGTCTAATGGGAAGGGTATAATACCAAATGAAGCAGAGACCTTAATAGAGAGATCATAGAAAGAGACAGCAAAGAGAGCTCTTATAAAATCATTGTACACACACTCAAGAAAGTGGTTTCCAAAGAGAAACAGCAGAAGTTTTATATTGTGGGGGCAATAGAATTTACTAACCTCGACTAGCCAAGTTAAAAAAAATAGCCAAGCAAATAACAAAAATAAACCCCTAAGAGGGAAGAGTAGAACTATGATCTAGATTTCCTACAATATGTTACCTGGAATGTTCAGTTTTTAATAAAAAAAAAAAAAATACACGACATGCAAACAAGTAGGAATAGGAATGTGTGAACCCTACACAGAAAAAAAATATAAAGCACACAACAGAAACAGTAAGTGAAAAGAGCTAGATGTCAGTGTACCAGACAAAGAATCAAAGTAGCCGTTATAAATATAATCAAAGGCTAAAAGAAAACAAGCTAATAATACAAAAGATGGTTTGAAGACAATGTCTTATATAGGTAATACAAACTGAAAGAGATAAACTATAATAACCAAGGGAAATTGTGGAGTTAAAAAGTATAATAACCATTCAAAATTACTAGAGTAGATAAGTAATTTTAAATTGATAAAGAATAAACAAACTGAAAATAGATTGATAGAATTTATGCAATATGGCATACAGAGAAAAAGGAGAATGAAAAATATGTCAAAAAGTAGAGAAACATAGTTGTTAAGACAAACAAAACTGAAGAAATATGATGTTAGCAAATCTGCTTTGCAACAAATACTAATTGAAGTTCTTCAAAAAGAAGGGAAATGATATGTCAAAAATGTGGAATGTGGATCACAGTGATGAAGGATGAATGATAGAAATGAAATAAAGCTAAACAAATCTTTCATTGTTCTTATTTTTAATTGGCCTCACAGATGACAGTTTATTCAAAATAATAGTAGCAGCAACATATTCAGTGAGTATAGCTTATGGATAAGTAAAATGAATGACAGCAAATTATAAGAGATGGGAGGAAAGGATTGGAAATACTGTTATAAGGCAATTACATAACCCATGAAGCAATATAATATTTAGACATGGACGTGAGCTAGTTGCAATATATATGTCAAATTCTAGGGAAGCCACTAAAAAAAAGAAGATAAAATGTTAAGAGAAGAGAAAACAGAAAATCATTAAAAATGCCCAATTAAAACCACTAAAAGAAGAAAAAAGAGTAGAAGAAAAAGAATTGAAGAACAAGGGAAATGAATAGAAAACAGTAACAAGTATGTTATACTATTTCAATTATATCAATAATAATTTTAAATGTCAATGATCTAAATGAATCAATTAAAGACAGAGACTATCAGAGTGGACAACAACAACAACAAAAAACTAATTGTATGTTATTGTGAGGTAAATTCAAACATAGCTCTTTCACAGACAGAGGAGGCAAAGAGGACTGCTGGGTCAGCAGCCCCAAGGAGGACAATGAATGAGGCTTCCCTGGGCTGTGCTTGCCTCCAAGGACACTTTCCATTGTTCCCATGGGCACTATCTACCCCTTTGGCTGTTTCCATGGACATTATCTCCCTGCTCCACTCTATAATAAGGCTGGTCTGGTCCTCCCTGATACTAGCTAGGCAGCACTCTGGCTCTCATGGAGGAAGAGACCCTTGTTCCCTTGGATGAGGCAATGCCCCTCCCATCTGCTCACATACAAAACAATGTCTGCTCTTGGCCAGATGCCTTTTCCTGCAGCTCCAAGTGCTGAAGCCTCACTGTCTTGTGAGTAATAAACGGCATGTCTCACTCTGCTGGCCCTCCTGGTGGTTTTTTTCAGAATATCTAAGGCCCAGGTGCAAGTTTCTGGCCTGGAGCTCCTGTATTACAGTTATCTAAAATAAATTCATTTAAAATATAGAGACACAGATAGATTAAAGGAATAGAGATAAATATAACATGCTAACATCTGTTAAAAAATGAAACACTTTAATTTCAGACAAAGTAGATCAGAGTAAGAGAAATTTTCAGAAAGGACTTTATATAATACTAAAGATATCAATTCTCAAAAAAAAAAAACTAGCAATACTTATTGATTATATGCCTAGTAAAAGAGTGTTAGAATAATATGGGGCACAAACTGATAGAAATTAATATTAATTTACTACTATAACTGGAGTTTTCAATACCCCCTATCTGAAAGAGATCTAGCAAGTAGAAAATCAGAATATACTGAACTGAAAAACAGCATCAATCAACTAGATCTAATTCCATATATAGAATACTTTATCCAGAATATACATTTTTATCAAGCTCACATTTTACATTCACCAAGATAGTAATATTCTGACATATAAAACATACCTTAACAAATGTAAAAGAATAGACATCACATGCAGTATGCTTTCAAACTACATGGAATTCAACTAGAAATCAATAAAAGACAGTTGGTAAATCCCCAAATATTTAGAGATTAAATAATATGCTTTAAGATAAAACTTTGGTCAAAGAAAAAGTCTCAAGAATAATTAAAACATTTTGAACTAAATAAAAATTAAAATACAATTTATCCATATTTGTGGAACACCATAAAAGTAGTGCTTAGAGAAAAATTATAGCTTTTAATATATGAACTATAAAGGATGAAAGGTCTAAAATCAATAACCTAAGTTTCTATTTTAGAAAACTATAAATAGAATAGCCAGTTAAAATCAAAGTAAGCAAAATAAATTTGAAAAAAAAAAAATAAAAATTATAGCAGAAATCAATAAAATTGAAAACAGGGTAAATCAACAAAAGAGGGAAAATCAACAAAAGAAAAACTGGTTCTTTGAAAAAGTAATAAAAAATAATACAAGTTATAAACCTCTAGGATAACTAATAAAAAAGAGAGCAGATACAAGTTAATATCAGAAAATAAATAAGGACCATCACATCTGATCCCATGGACATTAAAAGAATAACAAGAAACTATTATGAACAATTTTATGCCCACAAATGACAGCCTAGAGAAAGCAGATTAATTCCTTGAAAGACAATCTACAAAAATTCACACCATAATAACTTTTCAAAGCTAAGAACTCCAGAGCCTGGTGACTTCATTGGTGAATTCCACCGAATATTTAGAAAAAAATAAACCAATTCCTTATAATTTCAGCTAAAACAAGCAGAGGAAATACAATCTGTCTTATTCTATGAGGCCAGCACTATTATCAAAACCAGGCAGACATTACAAGAATGAAAAACAACAAACTGATAGCATTCAGGAATAGGGATGCAAAATTTTCTATAAAATATAAGCAAATTGAATTCTAAAATATATAAAAATTATTTACTATGACCATTTGGAATAGTAAATTACAGATATACACACTGGTTCAACATTCAAAAAACAATTTTAGTTATCAATCTTATCAACAAGCTAAAAGAAAACTATGAGTATATAAAGAAAAAGTAATTGAAAAAAATCTAAAACTATTAATGACAAAAACTTTCAGCAAAATAATTGCAGAGGAAAACTTTTTCAATTTTATCCATGGACACTGATGGCAGATTAGGAAGCTAAAGTGCCTCGTTACCTCATGGAAACAAATAGACATGACATACAGAGCAAAGGGGCTTTGTGGAAACTCTAGAAACCAGTTAAGAAGATGCACCTACCAAATTAACATGTAATAAAGAAAAAAGCCACACTCATAATGATAATTAATGTTATTGTGTTTTTGCTTGCCTTTTTCCTAGAATTTCCCTGGAACAGTGTAGCACAGGAGGGATAAAGTTGGCCAATTCCTGGTTCTTCCATTGGGATGAAGTGAGAGAACTTGCTCGCAACCTTTTGATTTTTTGGGGGGGGGCTACCCAAAGGACTGGTTCTGTCTCATCTCATGTGGAGTGCTTATGGAAGTGGGTGTCATAGCTGAGTCATATGGTTGGGGCCACTGAAAATAGTGAGTATCATGCTGTTAAAGAGGTATAGGAACACTGCAGATCTGAGTGTGCTGAGTGGAAGAGATTATTAGCAGAGAAATACATTGGACCACCTAAGTTTCCAAATATACACAGGGAAAAAAAAAAGGCATTTAAAAGCAGCCATGCTTATGAAGATTTGGGGAAAAAAGCATATGCATGGATCCCAAAAAAAGGTATACCTAGAAAAGGTCTGCGAGGTCCTTAAACTTTCACACCAATCTGATCATTGAAGGTATTCCCCTATACAAAGTCAATCTACAATGACTGTGAGAAATGGCTGCTTTTTAAATGTCCAATTTTCAACAAAAGATCAGAAAATATTTTTTATAAAAAGAATAACTCATTCAAAGAAATAAATAAATATCTAGTAAATAAACCAAAAGAAACAAAGATCTAGGACTTACTTGATTATTTTAAAATATTCATCTTAAATATACTCAATGAACTGAATGAGAACAGAGATAGGTAGTTAAGCAGAATCAGGAAAATAATATATGAACAAAATGAAAATAGCAAGAAAGATAGAAATTATAAAAAATGAACCATACAGAAATTCTGGAGATAAAAAAAAAAACACAATAACTGAATTGAAAAATTTACTACAGGTGTTTGAAGTAGACTCAAACAGACAGCAGAAGAAATCAGCAAATTTAAAGACAAGTTATTTGGAATTATTAAGTATAAAAAGAAAAAAAAAAGAGAATGAAGAATAGTGAACAGATCCTGATAGACTTATGAGACATCATTAAGTCGATCAATACACATATGCACTATTGGAGTCTCAGAAGAAAGATAGATAAGGAGAAAAAAACAAAGTTCTCAAATTGAGAAAATACAAAAATATAAAAATACAAGAAGCTCAACTGAAACCAAGTAGAAAAACACACACACACACACACACACACACACACCTGGAGTCACATTATCAAACTATTAAAAGACAAAAAGAGAATCTCGAAAGTGGAAAGACAAAAATGACTTGTCACATGAAAGGTATTCCCAATAAGATTATCAGTGTATTTCTGATTAGAAGCATGGCAGGCCAAAAGGCAGTGACATGATATAAAGTGTTGATTAAAAACAAACAAATAACAATACAATACAATAAAACAGACTTGCACTACAAGAAAAGCTATACAAAGTCTTTCAGGTTGAAATAAATAGATACTACAAGTAACACAAAATGTATGAAGATATAAAGTTCTCTGCTAGAGGTAAATATTTGGACAAATATAAATTCTTGTATCATTATAATTTTGGTTCATAACTCCACTCATTATTATTGTATAGGATTTAAAAGACAAAATTTTAAAAATAATTATAAATTTATATTGAGTATACAATATATATAAAAGTTAATTTGTGACATTGACAGTTCAATAACATAATGTTGGAGGCATCAGAGCTATAAAGAAGTTTATTATTATTGAGGCATAACTGACATAAAACAACATTAGTTTCAGCTGTATGACATGATTTGATATTTGCATATATTGCAAAATAATCACTACAATAAGTATAGTTAATATCCATCACAATATATAAATGCAATTTTTTCTAGTTATAAGAACTTTTAAGATTTATTATTTTAGCAACTTTCAAGTGCATAAAACAGTATTAACTATAGTCACCATACTGTAGGATTTTTGTATACAATCGAAGTTAAGATGTTATAAATGTAATATATGCTGTTATAACTTTAGGATGTTTTATGTATTCCCTATGGTAACCTCAGAAAAAAAATATGTAGAATATATAAAAAATAAGAAGTAAATCAAAATATGTCACTACAAAAATCCAACTAAACAAAGAAGGTAGTAAAGAAGAAGATGAGGGACAAAATATCTATATGACATATAGAAAACAGATAACAAAATAACAAAGTTAGTTCCTTTTGGATCTGTAATTACTTTAAATTCAAACAAATTAAACTGCCAAATTAAAAGACGTAGATTGGCAGAATATATTTAAAAAATAGAATCCAACTATATGTTGTCTATAAAAGATTCATTTTATCTTTTTAATTTTATTAAGATATCATTAACATATAATATTATGTATGTTTAAGGTATAGGATGTATTATTTTGATACACTAACATATTGCAAAATAATTACTAAATGTTAGCTAACATCTCCATCATATCACATAATTATTGTGTGTGTGTGTGTGTGTGTGTGTGTGTGTGTGTGTGTATGGTGAGAACATTAAATATTTGCATCTATTGAGATGATTATCATTTTTACTTATTAATGTGATAAACAATTTATCAATTTGTGTATGTCGAATCATTCTGGCATCTTGTGGATAAATCTTTTTAAAATGCTGTTGAATCCTGCTTGCTAATATTTTGTTCAGAATTTTACCATCTATATTCATCAGGGATATTGACCTATAGTTTTTGTTTTGTTTTGTTTTGTTTTTCTTGCAGTGTCCTTGCATGGCTTTGGTATCAGGATAATGCTGGCCTGTTAAAATGAGTTTGGGAGTGTTCTATCATTTTCAATTTTTTGTAAGATTTTTCAAAAGAATTGGTGTTAATTTTTCTTTAAATAATAGGTGGAATTCACCAGGGAAGCCATTGGGCCTGGGCTTCCCTGTGTCAGGAGGTTTTTGATTATTGATTCAGTCTTCTTACTCATTATTGACCTATTTAGGTTTTTTACTTCTTCTTCATTTGTTCTTAGAAGGCTGTATGTTTCTAGAAATTCATTCAATTCTTCTGAGTTATTCACTTTGTTGGCATATATCTGTTCATAGTAGTCTCATAATCCTTTGTTTTTCTTTAATATCAGTTCTAACGTCTTCCATTTCATTTCTGATTATGTGTCCACTCTTTTCTCAGTTAGTCTAGCTAAAGGTTAACCAAATTTGTTAATCTCTTTAAAAAAATAAATTTGTTTCATCAATCTTTTTTTAAATTTTCATATTTTTATTTTTTTCAGTTATAGTTGACATACGATATTATATTAGTTTCAGGTATACAACACAATGATTACAGATTTATATAACTTATGAAGTGATCTCTTTGATAAATCCAGTATCCAATACCATACATAATCATTACAATACCACTGACTATATTCCCATGCTACACTTAACATCTCTATGACTGCTTTGTAAGTACTAATTTGTAACTTAATCCTCTCCCCACTTCTACCATTCCCTACCACCATCTGTCAACCATCAAAATTCTCTCTGTATCTATGAGCTTTTTTCTGTTCTTTGTTTATCCTGTTATCTATATTCCACATAAGACATTTGTTTTTCTCTGCCTGACTTACTCCACTCAGCACAATAACCTGTAGGTGTATCCATATTGTTGTAGATTGCAAGATTTCATAAAGCAATTACTAATAGAACTAATGGGAGAAACAGACCAAAACACTATCATAGTAGGGGACCTAAAGACCCCACTGTCAGATATAGACAAATCATCCAAACAGAAAATCAATAAGGAAATAACACTTTTAAATGACACATTAGACCAACTGGACATAATTAACATTTACAGAGCCTTCCATACTCAAATAGCTGCTTATACATTCTTCTCTAGTGCACATGGAACATTCTCAAGAATTGACCACATACTGGGACACAGAAATAGCCTCGACAAATATAAAAGGGTTAAATCAAACCAACCATATTCTCTGATCATAATGCTTTGAAATGAGAGATCAACTGCAAAAAGAAAGCAGTAGGAACCACAAATACATGGAGATTAAACAACATGCTACTTAAGCATAAGTAGGTCAGAAAAGAAATTAAAAAAAAGAGATCAAGAGATATATAATGGTAGTACAACATATCAAAACTTTCGGGACACAGCAAAAGCAGTCATGAGAGGAAAGTTCATATCATTACAGGCCTACATCCAAAAACAAGAATAAGCCCAAATAAATAACAAAATGCTTCATCTTAAAAAAAAAAAAAAAACTAGAAAAGAAAGAACAAATTAAGCCTAAAGTCAGCAGAAGGAAAGAAATAATCAAAATTAGAGCAGAAATAAATGAAATTGAAAACAAAACAAACAAACACAAAAATAGAAAAAAATAAAAGCAGTGAAGAGCTGGTTCTTTGAGAAGGCTAATAAAATTGACAAACCCCTGGTTAGACTCACTAAAGAAAAAGAGAAAGAACACAAATAAACTAAATCGGGGATGAAAGAAAAAATTATGACTGACATCACAGAAATACAAAGGATCAATCAAGAATACTATAAAAAAGTGCATTAACACCAAATTTAAAAACCTATAAGAAATGGACCTGTACTTAGAAAAATACAACCTTCCTAGACTGAATCAAGAAGAACTGGAAAATCTAAATAGACCAATTAGCAGTATGGAAATTGAAACAATCATCAAAAACCTACCAAAAAGTAAAAGTCCAGGACCAGATGGCTTCACCAGTGTATTCTACCAAACTTTCAAGGAAGATTTAACATGTATTCTCCTCAAACTCTTCCAAAAAGTCGAGGAAGAGTCGATATTTCCAAACTCATTTTATGAGACCAATATTACTATGATACCAAAGCCTGGTAAAGATAAGAAAGAAAACTATAGACCAATATCTCTTATGAACACAGATGCAAAAATCCTGAATAAGATCCTAGTGAACCAAATACAGCAACATATTAAAAAGATTATACACCATGATCAAGTGGGCTTCATCCCAGAGGCACAGGGATGGTTCAACATATGCAAATCAATTAATGTGATACATTAATCAGTACATGCAGAAAAAGCCTTTGACAAGATACAGCATCAATTTACGATTGAAACACTTCACAAAATTGGTATGAAAGGAAAGTACCTTAACATAATAAAGGCCATCTATGGCAAACCCTCAGTCGACATTATACTTAGCGGTGAAAAACTAAACACCTTCCCTCTAAGATCAGGAACAAGGCAAGGCTGTCCACTATTGCCACTGTTTTTCAATATAACATTGGAAGTCCTAGCAAATGCAATCAGGCAAGAGAAAGCTATAGAAGGCATCCAAACAGGAAACAAAGAAATCAAATTGTCACTGTTTGTGGATGACATGATTCTCTATATAGAAAACCCTAAAGACTCCACAAGAACACTACTAGAAAAAATAATCAAATACAGTAAAGTCTCTGGACACAAAATTAATGTTCAAAAATTCACAGCTTTTCTAAACTCTAATAATGAAGTGTCAGAAAAAAATAGAAAAAATCATTCCTTTTGCAATTGAAACAAAAAGAATAAAATACGCAGGAATAAATTTAACGAAACATGTCAAAGACTTATATAATAAAAACTATAAGATCCTATTAAAAGAAATCGAAGAAGATACTAAAATATGGAAAGATATTCTGTGTTTTTGGATTGGAAGAATCAACATCGTTAAAATGACCTTATTACCTAAAGCATTATACAGATTTAATACAATCCCCATCAAAATCCCATCAGCATTTTTTAAAGAAATAGAACAAAAAAATCAACATATTTGTATGGAAGCACCAAAGACCCCAAATTGCCAAAGCCTTCCTGAGAAAAAGGAATGAGGCTGCAAGCATCACTCTGCCCAACTTCAAATTATACTACAAAGTGACAGTAATCAAAATGGCATGGTACTGGCAGCAAATGAAACACACAGACCAGTGGAACAGAATCAAGAGTCCAGAAGTAAACCCATATGTATATGGGCAAATAATCTATGACAAAAAAAAAGCCAAAGACATACAGTGGAGAAAGAAAAGCCTCTTCAATAAATGGTGCTGAGAAAATTGGAAGGCCGTCTGCAAAAGAATGAAATTAGACTGTTGTTTATCACCACATACCAAAATTAACTTAAAATGGATTGAGGACCTGAATGTAAGACTGAAATCAATAAAATGCATAGAAGAAAACATAGAAGTGAAACTGAAGGTCCTTGGACTTAAAGAGGATTTTATGAATTTGACCTCAAAGTCAAGGGAAGTAAAAGCTAAAATAAATGAGTGGACTACCTCAAACTAAAAAGCTTCTCCTCAGCAAAAAAAAATCGTCAGCAAGGTAAAGAGACAACCATCCAAATGGGAAAATATATTTGCAAGCAATCCCTCCGATAAGGGCCTGATATCCAAAATATACAAAAAATTCATACAACTCAATAACAACCAAAAAACAAACAATCTAATCAAAAAATGAGCAGAGGAGCTGAACAGACACTTCTCCCTAAAGAATATACAAGTGGCCTACAAACATATGAAAGGATGCTCAACATCGCTAGCTATTAGGAAAATGCAAATCAAAACCACAATGAGATACATCTCACACCTGTTAGAATAGCTATAATCAACAGGACAAATAATAACAAGTATTGGAGAGGATACGGAGAAAAAGGAACCCTCATACACTGCTGGTGGGACTGCAAATTGGTACAGCCACTATGGAAAACAGTATGGAGTTTCCTCAAAAACTAAGAATTGATCTACTATGTGATCTATCAATCCCTCTACTGAGTATTTACCCCAAACACTTGAAAACCCATATCCAAAAAGGTATTTGCACACCGATGTTCATAGCAGCACTATTTATAGTGGCCAGGACATGGAAGCAGCTGAAGTGTCTATGATAGGTAATTGATTGTAGAAGCTGTGGTACATATATACAATGGGATATTACTGAGCCATAAGAAGAGATGAAAAACTGCCATTTGCAATGACATAGATGGACCTCAAGCTAATCATGCTAAGCAAAAATAAACCAGACAAAAAAAAGTAGAAAATCACATGATATCACTTATACATGGGATATAAATCTAAAAGCAACAAATGAACAGGACAAACATAGACTCAGGAACATGGACAATGGACTAGTGGCTACCAGATGTTCAGGGCTGGGGAAGGAGGGGGGAGGTAGGATGGGTAAAGGGAGTCAAATATAGGTGGGTAAGGGGAGGTTGAAGTGGGTAAAAGGGTCAAATATATGATAGCTGAAGGAAACTGGACTTTGGGTTGTAAACACACAATAGAATATAGAGATGTCAAATTATAATTTACCCCTGAAAATTATATAATTGTATTAACTAATGTTACCCCAATAAACTTAATTAATAAAAATTATATGGATCCACAAAATACTGTGAATAGCCAAAACAATCTGAGAAAGAAAAACAAAGTTGAAGGCATCATGTTCCCTGTTTTCAAGCTATACTACAAAGCTAATATGATCAAAACAGTATAGTACTGGCTCAAAAAGAGACACATCAATCAATGGAACAGAACAGAAAGCTCAGAAATAATCCCTCACTTATATGGTCAAATAATCTATGACAAAGAATACAAAAATATACAATGTGAAATAACATGTTCCTCAACAAAACAGTGTTGGAAAAACTAGACATATACATTCAAAAATTTAAAAGTGAACCACTCTCTTAAACCATATATAAAAATAAACTCGAAATGGATTAAAGACTTACGTATATGGCCTGAAAACATAAAATTACTGGAAGAAAACATGTAGTAAACTATTTGTCATGTATCTGAGTAATATCTTTTTGGCTATATCACCTCAAGCAAGGAAAACAAAAAGAGCATAAATAAAAAAAAAATGGGACTTTATCAAACTAAAAAGCTTTTGCACAGTAAAAGAAACCATCAACAAAATGAAAAAACAATTTACTGAATGAAAGAATGTATTTGCAAATGATATATCCAATAAGGGGTTGATATTCAAAATATATAAGGAACTCATACAACTCAATAACAAAATAAATGTACAATTTGATCAAAAAATGAGCAAAGGACACTAAAAAGCATTTCTCCAAAGATATATCTATGGCCAACAGATATAGAAAAAGATGCTCAACATCACTAATCATCAGAGAAATGTAAATCAAAACCACAGTGTGATACCACTTCATACCAGTCAAAATGCCTATTATCAGAAAGTCAACAAGTAACGCATTAATAAGGATGTGGAGAAAAGGGAACCCTTGTTCACTGTTGGTGGTGTTAGGTAGCTAGTCAGATATGAGCAACAGGGGGAACAAAGTAATAGGGCCCCAGCCTAGAGACCTCCCAAAGAACACCCTGTTGGTATTTAGAGAATCCCTCCTGTATCCCCAGAGATAAAGGAAAGGAGGGTCATAATCTTAGCTGGCCTAATCTGGCTACAGACACCTGCGCAGAAGATACTGCCCTAATTTGCCCACAATTTAAGCTTAATTATAATGCTGTGTTTATACCTGGAAGTTTATGAATTCTGAATTCTGAGTAAGCACATGCATCCTAGGCAAAGAGCTATATAGCATTAAATGTCTGTCAAAATGACCTCACTTGCCAGTAACCTAAGAATGCTTTTGTAACCACCCATCACAGACCTAAATATAACACAGACCTCTCCCTTCCCCAGGGTTACGTCTCTCTATTTTCTCTGGCTGTAAACTGTGCCCCACCCCGCTGGGGTAAGTATTCTCATTTCTACATGGTTTGTCATGCTTTTAATAAATGAATATTTCTCATATTCACTGAGTTGAAATTCATTTCTTCATCAGTGATAAGGACCTAGAGGTGTGTTACCAGAACACCAATCACTGCAACAGTAACAGTGAGATTGTGAATTGGTGCAGCCACTATAGAAAACAGTATGGAGAGTCCTCAAAAAACTATAACTACATCTACTATATGACCTAGCAATTGCACATCTAAGTATTTATTAAATTAAAAAAAAAAACACTAATTCAAAAAAATCTTTATTGCAGCATTATTTACAATAGCAATGATATGGAAGCAACTTAGGTGTTTATTGATAAATGAATGGATAAAAAATAAGTTATATATAATAGAATGTCACACAGCAATAAAAAATATAATCTTGCCATTTGAGACAACCTGAATGAACCTAGAGGGTATTATGCTTAGTGAAATAAGTCAGACAAGAACAAATACATATGATTTCACTTATATGTGAAAACTAAAAAACAAACAAAACAAAACAAAAAACTCTTGGTAACAGAGACTAAAGGAATGGTTGCCAGAGGGAAGGGGATGAAGAGTTTGATGAAAAAGGTGAAGTGGAACATAGTAAATAATATTGGGATAAGTTTGCATGGTGACTGATGATTACTAGAATAAGTGAGGTGATCACATTGTAAGGTGTTAAAATGTTGAATCACTATACTGTACACTTGAAACTAATATAACTAATATAATATTGTATACCATCTATATATAATCAAACAAACAAATATTATCTCAGGAGATTAAAAACACAGATTTTCTCTTACATTATATTTTAGAAGTTTTACAATTTTGGATATAAATTTTGAGATATGATCAATTTCAAGTCATTTTTTTCTTTAAATAATTTTTAATTTTTTAATAATAGTTGAATCTTTTTTCTAAATAGAATTTAGTTTTTGGAGCACTTTTAAGTACACAGAAATATTGAGTAAAATTTACAGAGATTTCCCCATATACTTTCAGACCCTTTACATGCATAGTCTTCCCTATTATCAACATCCCCTACCAAAGTGGTATATTCATTACAATTAAACTGACATTGACCTATTGTTATCATTCTAAGTTAATAGTTTACATTAAGGTTTATTCTTTATGTTGTACATGTTATGGGTTTGAAAAAAATTATAATGACATGTATCCACTCTTATATTATCATACAGTGTAGTTTCACTGTCCTAAAAACTCCTTGGGCTCTATTTATTCATCTCTCTCCTTTAAACCCTAAAAAATAATTATCTTTTCACTGTGTTCACAGTGTTACCTTTTGCACAATATCATATAGTTTGAATTATACAGTATGCATAGCCTTTTCAGGTTGGTATCTTTCACTTAGTAATATGAATTTAACTTTCCTCCATGTCTTTGCATGGCTTGATTAATAATTTATTTTTAGTGCTGAATAATATTTCATTCCACAGTTTGTTTATTCAACTACTGAAAGACATCAATCTTAGTTGCTTCCAAGTTGGCAATTTTGAATAAGGCTGCTATAAACATTTGTGTGCAGATTTTTGTGTGAACATAAGTTTTCAATTCTTTTAAATAAATGTCATGGAACACAAATGCTGGATCATATGGTAAGAATATTGAGTTTTGTAAAAAACAACCAAAATTTCTTCTAAAAATGGCTCTACATTTTTACATTACCACCAGCAATAAATGAGAGTTTCTATTGCTTCACATCCTTGCCATCATTTCATGTTATCAGTATCCTGAATTATAGCCATTCTAATAAGTGTGTGGTGGTATCTTATTGTTTTAATTTGCTATTCTCTAATGGCATATGATGTTTAACATTTTTTCATACGTTCATTTATCAACTGTATATATATTTTTGGTGAGGTGTCTGTGAAGGTCTTTTGCCCATTTTTAATTAGTTTATTTTTCTATATTAAGTTTTAAGAGTACTTTGTAAATTTTGGATAATAGTCCTTTATCAGATAAATATTTTGCAAACAGTTTATCTCATTCTGTGGCTTATCTTCTCATTATCTTGATAGCGTCTTTCATAGAGAAGTTTTTAATTTTAATAAAGTACAGCTTATTATTTTTTTATGAATCATACCTTCAGTATTGTATTTAAGTTTAATTTTTATAGAAGGTATAGCATAGGAGTGTAAGTTCATTTTCTTGCATATGAAAATGTAATGGTTATAGAACCACTTGTTGAAAAGTTTATACTTTCTTTATTGATTTGTCCTTCCTACTTTGTTGAAAATCAATTTTTAATTATATTTGTATAGGACAACCTCTGGCTTCTCTATTCTGTTCCATTGTTTAGTACTTCATCAGTAGCACAATGATAAAATTATTTTGACTTTATAATAATTTACAAGTATTGTGTGCCCTCTAAATTCTTATCAAAACTGTTTTGGTTACTCCCTTACCTTTTTCATGCAAATTTTATAAAAACCTTGGCAAGTTTAAAAAGATCATGCTACAATACTAATTGGAATTGCATTGAATCTATATATCTATTTAGGGAGAATTGACATAATAACAATAAAAAGCCTTCTAATCTACAAACATAACGTGTCCATATGTATTTCTCCATTTATGTAGATTAATTTCTTTTATCAGTGTTATATATTTTTCAACATATAAGACCTGTACATGATTTGTTAGATTTACATTTAAGTATTTTATATAATTTTTGAGAGGCTGTAAATGGTATTGTATTTTAAATTCTGGTGTTCAGTTGTTCATTGCTGGCATATACAATTGATTTTTATATGTTTATTTTGTATCTTGAGACATTGCTAAACTCACTTATTAGTTCTAGAAGTTTGTTTTGTTTTGTTTTGTGTTTGCAGATTCCTTGGCATGACAAAATATTAGTAACAAGTTTTGTGTCCATTTACATTAAAATATACTATTTGAAATTGAGTGTTGAAATATAAATACCATTTAATATATTTTATTGTAGTGTTATATATATTTGTGTTATAAATTAAAATAATGCTGTAGATAAAATTTATTCTCTTTTATTCATATAACATTGCTGATAATTTTTCATGTTTCATATTCTTTGTAAATATGACTGTAAGTGGCTGCATAGTATTTCATCCAATTTGTTTCATAATATGTGTTTACTCTATTTTTGGATGCTTATTGTTTTTCAATTTTGATTATTATAAACAATTTTGTGATAAATTTGTGTATGTGTGCTTATGCATATATCTGTATATAATTTTCAAACAATTTTTAAAGAATAGATTCTTAGAAGTGAAATTACTATGCTAGAAATTAAAAACAGTTTAAAGTTTCTTGCTTTTTTCAAGAAGCATGTGGCTAATTTTAAATGGAAATAAACTATTTTAATTGTAAATCTTTAATAATATTATCCACTGATGAAAATCAGAGTTCGATTGATCCAAATTAACATAGTAATATATATCTAAAATTTTTCTTAATTTCTTCATGTTTATATTAGGTAAATATAAAATTCTTAAAATTATTTTATTATATTTTACTATCATCATTAATTCCCTTTATGTACTTTATAACATTTTATGTTGAAATGTCTATAAAATAACTGTTTTAAGAAGAAGAAATTGAAAATGTGTAAAAGAACAAATACACAAGCATGCATTATTCTATCATATTTTTTCCATTAGTTTATTCCCTAAAACATGATAGTGGTTAGGTGTTAATAGTCAAACTCCTTTTGCTGTACCAATTTAGGCTTATATGTCTAGTTTATATAATTACACTTCCACTTATGTAGGTCTTTGAAGTGTTATCTATTTGAGTAATCATAATGAGAATAAAGGAATCATAAATGAGAATAAAGGAAATGATTCATAAGGTAACTACTCATGGTTTAATTATTCTCATTAATCTACCTTATTGTTTGTGATTTATGCCTGTTCTACCCAGTGATGTTTAACAGCCCTATTGTTCTTACCATCATCTATATGCTGGACGGTCGATCAATGACAATTATTACTTAATGAACATGTAAAGAAGCATAGACCTAAAGAGTAGTGAACTAATCACTCATTATAGTTTTTATTATAAGTTATCAGAATTTCCTTCAGTTTGGGTCTACCAATATTTTCAGCAGTAATCAGCTTCACCACTAGAAATCTTAAATAAAATTTTGAGTCTTACCTACATGAATACTCTCAAGTACATAGGTAAGAGGGTCATTTCAAAGAACTATGTTAGAAAGTAGTAGAACACATGTCATACACCTGAAACTAATATAACATTGTATGTCAACTGTAATTGAAAAAAAAAAAAAAAACCTTGGATAACCGGGTTAGTATTTTTCTCCAAAGTTTATTATTTGAGTTATCTTGGACTAGGGTATGAACTTTTCTAAAGTTTATTTTCCTTATTTGAAATGGGGAAAAATTCCTGATTTATGGGTTTGTGGTAAGACTTAACCTAACACAAAGTGCCCAGTAAGTGATAACTGCTGTTAGTATTAGTAATTATACAAGACTTTATTTATTACCACTTGAACTTCTGTTTCATGTCAACCTTCTAACATATTTTGTTTCTCCATTTCATATTCTCTTCAATTTTGTTGTGTATGTTTGTATAAACACACACACACAATTCAACATATCAGGATTTTAAATTTTTAGATAGCTAATACTACAGCTAATACTACATTGTAATTAGTTTTTAATTTTAAATGCATAAAGTTAAAACCTATTTTGTTATAGTTTTATTAGTCTTTTTGATGTCACATACTTGTATTACATTACCTCCTGAAGTTAAGTGTTAGACTCAGTAAATCTTCCATGGGAAAACGCTAGGTTAAGGTGATTGTAGGACATTCTATACTTCAAGCTAAATAACTTTTTTCAAGGAAATACAGAATTAAAATAAAATCTTGTACACTCTGGCATATTTCAATCAGGTGTATTGGCCAACTAAATATTTTGACATTAAAAGTAGATTTTGAATTCTAAATTCATAAAGTTGGAATACTGTTCACTGTGCAAGTAGATAATAATAGGCAGAGATCCCCTGGTCTCTTTTAGCCAATTGCTGCTATTTGACAGAAGTACTGAACAGTGGGACAAGGGACCTATAGTTGTTCTCCTGGTGTATAAATTGACCTCATTTGGAAGATAATGTTCTATTAAATAGAGATTAAAATGTTTTCTAGTGATGACAATATTAGATATACAGATCTAGGGAACATAACTTTTTTAATTTTAAAATCAACATCAAATAGTATTACACAAAGTATATCTCTAATGGGCATTGCTTGGATAGAAAAGTATCAGAATATCAAATGTAAGATGTATGACTCCTGTAAAAGTAAGTTTATTAACTTCTGGGTAAAAAATTATACAAATGTAAAGTTTACACATGCTTAAAATCATTGTAAGATGATGTACATACATAGCAAAAAATACTTTCAATGAAAAGTGATTGTATTAATTTGCTTTACTATCAGTAAGATTCATTTTTAAACAATGGCATTACTAATTAAGTTTGACTAAAATTTATAACTTGAAATGCTATTTTTCCTCTTTGGCAAGACTAAACTTTAATATATTCTCCTACAACCATATCATTTTACAATCATTTCTTACCAGTGTCTAGCTGATAGTTCTGGGCCATGGGCTACCATGAAGACCTACTGCTTATCTGTCTCAAATGGAAATTGTTCCCAGACATAATTATTATATAAGATGAAACAACATAGTAAATTTTTAGTTTGCACATTCCTCTCATTTATATATTTTTTCTATAACCAATTTATCTTTAATGGATAGAATTTTTCTAATTGTAATCCTGTCTCTAATGTACCTTACCTTCTACTTCAATTTCTATTCTTATCTATCTCTTTCCTGAGACCTCCATCTTATATTTAATTTTCTGTACCTGGTACCTGACTCTGAGCATGGTTGAATCTACATAATTCATGTTTAAAAAATTCAAGAAGAGATCTGTCTTTGCTCAGAAAAACCAGATAGTCTCTCTACAAGATATTTTCTACAATTATTAACTTTAGGATTTTTGTTTTTGGTGTAAAGATAGAAAAAATATTGAGCAAAAATGTGGCCTAAGATTAGGGTTAATATATTCTGTTGACTCAAATGCACATGCTCACCTCTGAAAATCTCATTTTTGTTTGGAGTTTTATTTGAAAGTTGTTCATATATAGATGAATATGCACATAATGCTTATATATACATATACATACACTCAAGGGAAGACAGAAACTTTTGACTTAGACAGGAGTGTAAAATATTATTTTCAACTTCTAATGTTTAGTACTAGTATCATAGAGCACTACTAAATAAATGTAATAAGTAATTTCACTTTTATGTATTATGATGGCTAAAGAGAATGAACATCATGAAACAAAAAATAATAGAGAGAAATTATCAGCCTAATACTTATTTTATAGGGGTTCAAATATACCAACACATTGTAGATATGAAATGCCTAAACTTAGGGTGCTATAGGTAGAGAAAAGTGTTTAGTATTATAAATTCAAATGTGAATAACAGCCTTTACTTTGCAGTCCTTTTTACTCTAATCATGTTACTTTTTCTTACAAAAACGGTGAGATGTTTTAGCAGTTTCTAATTACATATCTGTTTTTATTATGAGGCAGCAGTTGGAGAATTAGACAATGAAAGTGTGTATTGCATATAGAAAGAATTTATTCTTGGGTAATAGGAAAAAGAGATCAGGAATTTAGCCCAATATACTGGAGGAAAACTACTCCTTTTACACATAGTTGCTGAAACCTGTGTGAACTTTGAGAAATTGTTAATGAATACGATATTTTCTACAACTGCGAACAAGGGCTGAGCAGAATGATGTGGCATAAGTGTAACTTAAAAAATCTTAATTAAGAAATCAACAGAATCTAGATGATTAAAATGAAATTTATATCAGGTGAAATAACTCCCTTAGCTAGATCAGAGTATGCTTTCTACCAAGTTGTAGTGAAGAGAAATTACCAATTTAAAATTAGAACATTAGTGTTTATTAATAATTGATTGCATATTGTTACACATACATAAACTATTGTTTTTTTTGTTTGTTTCTGGTTTTTATCTCCCTTTCTTACTACACATATTCATATATTTCTGTATTTATATACAGAGAAAAAATAGTCACGAACACACAGCAGTCTAGTGTAGCAATTAAGAAAGAAAGTTTGGACAAAAATCTTCCTGGGGAGTTAATCTTGTTTTTAACACTTACTGCTGAGTAACCATGGCAATATATCAATTTTTTCCTAATTTTTATTTTTTTTAATCTGTGAAACAGGAATGGTAGTAACTACCTCATAAAATTGTTCTGAAATTAAATAAAACAAATCTACAAAAACTTGAGATCAATGGCTGAGTCATAGTAAGTACTTAAAAATGATGTAAGTTACTATTGTTACATAAATTTTTTTTCTATTTTTAATCCATTTCTTTGTCATATATATAAAGTACTGAATTAAGGAAACATTTCATGGGGTGAAGGATGAAAGTGAGGGTGAAGAAGACAGGAAGGGAGGCAGGCAGTGAGGAAAAGAAGGAAACAAAGAAAGAAAGAAAACAAGAGAGACTGGTTACTTCCTAAAATTAAAGAGAGAGAAAGAGCGAGAGAGAGCGAGAGCTAGAGCGAGAAGTTTCCACTTCTGGAAAAATGGAGTAAACATAGATTAGTCTATTTTTTCTGTTAAGTACAACTAAAAGTTCTGGGATGAATGAATGAATACACACACATGAAGTCTCTGCAAGGTGAAGAGAAGACTGACTGTCTAAGGACCTTGAGCCCCATGGAATGACATGGCAGTGAGTTCCCTAGGTTTTCTTTAGGCTCATATTTCATACGCAGAGCCAAATAAACCAGCAACCTAGAACTGCCAATGAGAACAGATAAATAAGCCCTAACAAAAGCTTGCTCTATTTAGTCAAATGACCAGAAAAAAGGCAGCCTAGTAAGAGAAAATTTTCAGACAATAACCGCTCTACTCCAGCCATACAACACAAACACATAAATTCTGTGATCACGTCACCACCCATAACAGCAAAGGCTGGGAGGGAGCTAAGATTTTCACTCTCATACCCCAAGCTCCTGATAGGGTAGTTTCAGAGAAGCTAGGAATTTCATTGCTGCTAAATGGTAATAAACCTCCTCCCAGCCAAAGTGTCCACTTTTAGAGACCACATTGGGAGGCTGGACTTTTACTCGCATTCATCAATAATTGGGTGTTCTGTCCTTCCACATTGGGGTGGTGCCAGAAGAGGCCTAACATAGAATAAAAACTTGTCATCACTGCCTAGTTGTCACAAGGTCACTTCTCACCCAAGTGCTGGTAGTGGAGGCCATACGGCGAACAGTAATGAGGCACTACCCCTCCCAGCCATGGAGATATTAGCAGAGGCTTAGTGGGAGCCAGAACAATGAGTTCCCTATAGTGGGTATCAATGGAGGCAACATATGGAACCCGGACTTTAATTCTCACATGGAATAATAAGGAAACAATTCCTTTTTTTCCTGATTAGATTGGTGTTAAATGAAGTAGATAAAAGAGAAGATTTAAAGAAGATCTTGAATTTCATAATATCCAAAATGTCCAGGTTTTACTTGAATATTAATTGTAATAGAAAAAACCAGAAAGATCTCAAAATGAATGAAAAAGACAGTAGATGACAACACTAAGATGACAAAGATGTTAGTATTATCTGAAAAAGATTTTAAAGCAGTTATAATAAAAATGTTTCAGTAAGCAATTACTAACATGCTTTAAACATATAAAAAATATAAATCCTCAGCAAGAGAATATCAGCCCAAAGTAAAAAAACATAAAGAAAAAGAAAATGGAAATTGTACAACTGTAAAATATAATAACCAAAGCAAACAAATAAAAAACTCAATGAATAAGCTCAACAGCAGAATGGGAAAAAAAACAGAAGAGAGATACAGAGATACAGAAAGAGAGAGAGGGAGAGGGAGAGAGAGAAAGAGAGAGAGAGAGAGAGAGAGAGAGAGAGAGCGCAAGCGTGTGAGCGAGAGCGAGAGCGAGCCTCCAGGACTTTTGAAACTATAACAGAAGATCTACCATTCATGTCACTGGAATCCCAAAAAGAGATAAGAAAATGAGTGGAATTAAATAGCATATGAAGAAATAATGACTGAAAACGTCCCAATTTTTCAAAAGACATAAATCTATGCATTCAAGAAGCTGAATGAACCCCAAACAGAATAAAGACATAAAAAATCCACACCAAAACATATTGTAGTTAAATAGCTGAAAAAATAAAGACAAAGAAAAATCATTCTAAGTAGCAAGAGTAAAATGACACCTCACCAATTCTTAGGATACAGGATTTCCCATCAGAAATCATGGGTGGCAAAAGAATGTGCTACATATTTTTTGAGTGCTAAAAAAAAACTGTCAATTTAGAACCCTACACCCAGAGTAAAACACCTTTCAGGAATTTAAAGAGAAATCAAGACAGTCTTAAATGAAAGAAAACCTAGAGAGTCTACAGTCATGCTACCCTGAACAAGCCCAATCCTGTCTGATCTTGGAAACTAAGCAGGGTCAGACCTGGTTAGTACTTGGATGGGAGACCACCTAGGAAGACCAGGTGCTGTAGGCGTAAAAAATAAAAAAAGAGATTGCAAGCTGGCAAAGTCCTTTAAATCTGTGAGATCGACCACAGGTTGCCTTGCCAAAAAACAAAAACAAAAACAAAAACAAAAAAACCTAGAGGATTTGTAGCCAACAGGCCTCCTCTAAAAAAGTTGCTAAAAAAAGTTTGCTATACAAAAAGAAAACTAAAACAAAAAAAAAACAAAATTTTACAAGAAGCAAAACTATGGGTAAATACATTAAACTATCTTTCTCCTCTTGAGTTTTTAAAATTGTGTTTGATTTTTGAAGTAAAAATTATAATGTCTGATGTGGTTCTAAATGTATACAGATAAAATATATAAGACAACTGTATTATAAGTGGAAAAGAGCAAAGAAATGTAAGGACAGGGAAGGTTTATATACTTTACTTGAACAGGTAAAATGACAATAACAGTAGACTGAGATAAGGTATGCATATATAATACCTAAAACAACCACTGAAAGCTATACTTAAAGGTACACTCAAAAACATTAGAGATGAAATAAAGTACAACCTTAAAAGTTATCCATGTAATCTATAGGAAGATAGAGATATGAATATAAATTCAAAATCTAGCAAGGCAAATTTCATTAGATTTTAAGGCTCAAGAATTATCCTCTTTGGATTAATACTCTGTTCTCCAGACCCACCAGAGTAGTCCTCATTTCTTGGCCCTAGGCATTAGTTCTGACCACTGATCCCTAGCCCTGGCTTTTTAAAAACTAAGGACATGGCCCCATCCTCTGAAACTGAAGAGGAGACACTTTTATACTCACCCCCCAGGCCTGTGCTCTCTGGGCCCATGGTGGCAGTGGCAGCTCTGTTGACTTCTGGACCTTTAGGCTCATTCTTCCCTTTCTTGAAGGATGATGCATATCTTCAGCTAGATAGCTCTATTGGCCAATCCTAAAAATCTCAGAAATTTGATAGCCTTCCTTCATTTAATTCCATCTCTTTTCCCTTAATTCCACTCTGAAATCATTCCCTTCATTGTTTCCTCTGGTATAAAATTCTCAAAAACATTGTTGGCCTCCCATATAATTCATGAGGGTCCAAGCCACAAGACAAGAAAGTCTCCCACAGATCTTTCCTAGATAACTGCATATCTAATTCTGGTTTTCATGAATCATGCCCACAACTACTGTAGCAAAGGTGGCCACACCCTTGATGTTCTCTCCAGAATATGCTTTTTCATCTTTTTTCAGTATGTTTATACTGAGAATTTCCCAAATATTCATCTTCTGATTCCTTTTTGCCTAGCAATTGCGTCTACAATTTATCTCCTTCCTTGTACATTTTACTATAAGCAGCAAGAAGAAACAAAACCACACCTTTGACAATTTGCTTAAATATCCCCTCGGCTAAACATCAATTTCCATCACTTACACATTATACTTTACACACATTTGGTTAAGTTGTTTTCCATTATTACACCAAAAGGAAGAAATCATTTTATAACAAGGACCTACCCTTTTCTCTAGCTATCAATAACATGATCCTCATTTCTGTCTCTGACCTCACCAAAAATACCTTTGTTTATATTTGTATTTATCAACATCCTGTTCATGATGATATATGTATTCTCTAAAATGATAAAAGCATCCTCTATAGATCTTTTATTTTATTTCTGAGCTCTCACTAGAATTAATTTTCACATCCATATTTTAATAACAGTGTCTTCAAAAAAATCTAGGCATTTTCTAAAATGCACATCAAAACTCTTCCAGACTGTTCATTATTTAGATTCAAAGCCACATTCACATTTTTGGATATTTGTTCAACAGCACCCAGTTCCCAGTACTAAGATCTGTATTTGATTGCTATGGCTCCTATAACAAGGTAAGAAAAATTAGTAGCTTAAAAACCAGAAATTTATTTTTTCATAATTCTTGAAGCTGGACGTCTAAGATTAAAAGTGTTGACAAGGATTCTTCTAAAGGTGATCTCCTTTGCTTAGAGATGGTTGAATTCTCCCTATGTTTTCACATAGTCTTACCCTTGTATTGTGTTTGTCCAAGTTTGTTCTTCCTATATGGACACCATCACATTGAATTAAGGCTTACCCCAATGAATTAGTTTAACTAAGTTGCCACTTTATTTTATTTATTTCATTTGTTTATTTTTTAAGTTTATTGGGGTAACAGTTATTTCAATTATATAATTTTCAGATGTACATTATAATATGACATCTCTATATTCTATTGTGTGATTAGCACCCAGAGTCCAGTTTCCTTCAGCTACCATATATTTGATCCCATTTACACACTTCACCCTCCCTCAAACCCCCCTTTTACCCTGTCTACTCTTTCCTCCTCCCCTACCCCCTAACTCTGGTAACCACAAGTCCATTGTCCATGTCCCTGAGTCTCTGTTTGTCCTGTTCATTTGTTGCTTTTAGGTTTATATCCCACATATAAGTGATATCACGTGATTTTCAACTTTTCTGTCTGACTTACTTTGCTTAGCATGATTATCTCGAAGTACATTCATGTCATTGCAAATGGCAGTTTTTCATCTCTTCTTATGGCTCAGTAATATTCCATTGTATATATGTACCACAGCTTCTACAATCAATTACCTATCATAGACACTTCAGCTGCTTCCATGTCCTGGCCACTGTAAATAGTGCTGCTATGAACATCGGTGTGCAAATACCTTTTCGGATATGGGTTTTCAAGTGTTTGGGGTAAATACTCAGTAGAGGGATTGATCAATTCTATGGTAGATCAATTCTTAGTTTTTTGAGGAATCTCCATACTGTTTTCCATAGTGGCTGTACCAATTTGCAGTCCCACCAGCAGTGTATGAGGGTTCCTTTTTCTCCGTATCCTCTCCAATACTTGTTATTATTTGTCCTGTTGATTATAGCTATTCTAACAGGTGTGAGATGTATCTCATTGTGGTTTTGATTTGCATTTTCCTAATAGCTAGCGATGTTGAGCATCCTTTCATATGTTTGTAGGCCATTTGTATGTTCTCTAGGGAGAAGTGTCTGTTCAGGTCTTCTGCTCATTTTTTAATTAGATTGTTTTTTTTGTTGTTGTTATTATTGAGTTGTATGAATTTTTTGTATATTTTGGATATTAGGCCCTTATCAGAGGCATTGCTGGCAAATATATTTTCCCATTTGGATGGTTGTCTCTTTACCTTGCTGATGATTTCTTTTGCTGAGCAGAAGCTTTTTAGTTTGATGTAGTCCTTCATTTATTTTAGCTTTTACTTCCCTTGACTTTGAGGTCAAATTCATAAAATCCTCTTTAAGTCCAAGGACCTTCAGTTTCACTTCTATGTTTTCTTCTATGCATTTTATTGATTCCAGTCTTACATTCAGGTCTTTAATCCATTATGAGTTAATTTTTGTATGTGGTGATAGACAACAGTCTAGTTTTATTCTTTTGCAGGTGGCCTTCTAATTTTCCCAGCACCATTTATTGAAGGGGATTTTCTTTCTCTACTTTTATGTCTTTGGCTTTTTTTGTCATAGATTATTTGCCCATATACATATGGGTTTACTTCTGGACTCTTGATTCTGTTCCACTGGTCTGTGTGTATATTTTGCTGCCAGTACCATGCTGTTTTGATTACTGTCGCTTTGTAGTATAATTTGAATTTGGGCAGAGTGATGCCTCCAGCCTCGTTCTTTTTTCTCAGGAAGGCTTTGGTAATTCAGGGTCTTTGGTTCTTGCATTCAAATCTGATGATTTTTTGTTGTATTTCTTTAAAAAATGCCAATGGGATTTTGATGAGTTTGCATTAAATCTGTATAATGCTTTAGGTAATAAGATCATTTCAACGATGTTGATTCTTCCAATCCAAAAACACGGAATATCTTTCCATTTTTTAGTATCTTCTTCGATTTCTTTTAATAGGGTCTTATAGTTTTTATTATATAAGTCCTTGACATGTTTTGTTAAATTTATTCCTGCGTATTTTATTCTTTTTGTTGCAATTGCAAAAGGAATGATTTTTTCCACTTCTTTCTCTGACACTTTATTATTAGAGTTTAGAAAACTGGGAATTTTTGAACATTAATTTTGTGTCCAGAGACTTTACTGTATTTGATTATTGTTTCTAGTAGTGTTCTTGTGGAGTCTTTAGGGTTTTCTATATAGAGAATCATGTCATCCACAAACAGCGACAATGTGATTTCTTTGTTTCCTGTTTGGATGCCTTTTATAGCTTTCTCTTGCCTGATTGCACTTGCTAGGACTTCCAATGTTATATTGAAAAACAGTGGCGATAGTGGACAGCCTTGCCTTGTTCCTGATCTTAGAGGGAAGGTGTTTAGTTTTTCACCGCTAAGTATAATGTCAACTAAGGGTTTGTCATAGATGGCCTTTATTATGTTAAGGTACTTTCCTTTCATACCAATTTTGTGAAGTGTTTTGATCATAAATTGATGCTGTATCTTGTCGAAGACTTTTTCTGCATATACTGATATGATCATCTGCATGTACTGATATGATCATATGGTTCTTATTTTTTAATATGTTTATGTGGTGTATCACATTAATTGATTTACATATGTTGAACCATCCCTGTGCCCCTGGGATGAAGCCCACTTGATCATGGTGTATAATCTTTTTAATATGTTGCTGTATTCGGTTCACTAGTATCTTATTCAGGATTTTTGCATCTGTGTTCATAAGAGATATTTGGTCTATAGTTTTCTTTCTTGTTATCTTTACCAGGTTTTGGTATCATAGTAATATTGGCCTCATAAAATGAGTTTGGAAGTACTGACTCTTTCTAGATTTTTTGGAAGAGTTTAAAGAGAATAGATCTTCCTTGAAAGTTTGGTAGAATACACTGGTGAAGCCATCGGGTCCTGGACTTTAACTTTTTGGTAGGTTTTTGATGATTATTTCAATTTTCATACAGCTGATCGGTCTATTTAGATTTTCCAGTTCTTTTTGATTCAGTCTAAGAAGATTGTATTTTTCTAATACTGGTCTATTTCTTATAGGTTATTAAATTTGTTGTTATATACTTTTTTATAGTATTCTTGCTTGATCCTTTGTATTTCTGTGATGTCAGTCGTAATTTCCTCTTTCATCCCTGATTTTGTTTATTTATATCCTTTCTCTTTTTTCTTTATTGAGTCTAGCCAGGAGTTTGTCAATTTTATTAGCCTTCCAAAAGAAAAACTCCTTATTGTATTTATTTTTTCTATTTTTTTTCTTCAATTTTACTTATTTCTGCTCTAATTTTGACTATCTTTCCTTCTGCTGAGTTTAGGCCTCATTTGTTCTTCCTTTTCTATTTTTTTTAAGATGAAGCATTAGGTTTTTTATTTGGGCGTGTTCTTGTTTTTGGAGATAGACCTGTAATAATATGAACTTTACCCTTATGACCACTGTTGACATGTCCCAAAAGTTTTGATATGTTATACTATCAATTATCATTCATTTCTATGTATCCCTTGATCTCTCTTTTTATTTCTTTTCTGACCCATTTATTCTTCAGTAGCATGTTGTTTAATCTCCATGTATTTGTAGTTCTTCCTGATTGATTTTTGCAATTAATCTCTAGTTTCATAGCATTATGATCGGAGAATATGGTTGGCACAATTTCAACCCTCTTATATTTGTTGAGGCTATTTCTGTGTTCCAGTATGTGGTCAATTCTTGAGAATGTTCCGTGTGCACTAGAGAAGAATGTATAAGCAGCTGTTTGGGGACGGAAGGCTCTGTAAATGTTAATTGTGTCCAATTGGTCTAATGTATCATTTAAAGATGTTAATCGTTATTGATTTTCTGTTTGGATGATCTGTCCATATTCATCAGTGGTGTATTTAGGTCCCCTATTAGAATAATGTTTTGGTCTGTTTCTCCCTTACTTCTGTTAGTAATTGCTTTATATATTTTGTGGCTCCCTAATTGGGATCATAGATACTAATAAAAGTTATGTGTTCTTGGTGCAAGATTCCCTTTATCATTCTGAAGTGTCTGTCAGTATCTTTCTTGACTTTTTCTATTTTGAAGTAATTTTGTCTGATATTAGTACCACTACTCCCGTGTTTCTCTGAATGCCATTTGCTTGAAATATCATCTTGTTGCTGCCCTTTAACTTTGAGTCTATATTTGTCTTTGGAGCTGAGATGTGTTTCCTGGAAGCAGCACACTGGCTATTTTTTGTTTGTTTATTTGTTTTTCCATTCTGTAACTCTGTTCCTTTTTATTGGTGAGTTCAGTCCATTTACATTTAGGGTGATTATTGAAATATGAGGTCTTCTTATAGCCATTTTATATTTTGCTTTCTGGTAGTTCAGTCTTTCCATTGCTTCCTTGTCTTTGTGGGTTTTTTTTTAATTTTTTTAATTTATTTTTTTATTTTGCTTGGCTTTTGCGGGTTTTCCCTCTGGTTCTTGTTTTATGTTATGTACTTCAGTTCTGAATCTTTGGTGTGTAGTTACCATTACAAAAATGTAATGAATAGTTTTATATACACACACACACACACACACACACACATATATACATACATACATACATACATACAGTTGTCCATTTTCTTCTGCGCGTGCCTTATCTCCATTTCTCTTTGCAAATTTGATCTTTAAATTCTCCTCTTTTCAATGATTTTTGTCTAAATTTGTCCCTATGTATGCTGAATGTTCATTACTATCCTACTATAACAATTCTCTTCTTATGGTTTAAGTTTATAATGCTTTGTTCTTAGTAAGAGTTGCACTCCTCTGCTTCTATTTGATAGTAACTTTACTCATAATTATTTTATTTATTATATATTATTTATTTATTTATTTATTTATCCTTTTATTTTAGGTAAGCTGACCCCTTTCAGTATTTCATATAGTGCAGGCCTCATAGTGGAGAATTCTCTCAATTTTTGTATGTCTGGAAAGATCTTTATTTTTTCTTCATATCTAAAAAAGAGTTTAGCTGGATACATTATTCTAGGCTTGTAGTTCCTTTCACTTAATAATTTACATATTTGATTACACTCTTTCTTGCTTTTAAGATTTGTGCTGAGAAGTCTGAGGATAATCTCATGGGTTTTTCTCTATAAGTTACCGTTTTCTTCTCCCTGACTGCCCTGAGAATTCTGTCTTTGTCATTGGTTTTTGATAATTTTAATACAATATGTCTTGGTGAAGGCCTTTTTGGGTTGAGCTAATTGGATGTTCTGTTGACTTCTTGAATTCCAAGCTCCAGCTCATTCTTTAGATTTGAGAAATTCTTATTAACTCTTTGAAAATGCTTTCTATTTCCTGCTCCTTTTCTTCTCCTTTGTTAATGAATGCCCATTATTCCTATGTTTCCTTTCCTAATGGTATCAGCTGGTTCTTGTATTTTCCTTTCATTATTTTTCATTCTTCAGGTTCTCTCTTCTTCCTTCTGATGCATTTTTAGATTTCTGTCTTTCGTATCACTGATCCTTTCCTCCATTTGGTCGACTTTATTTCCCAAGCTTGATATTTCATTTTTTATCTCTTGCAGTGTGTTCTTCATCTCCAGAAGTTCTATTTTCTTCTTTTTGAGGGTTTCAATCTCCTTGCTAAAGAACTCATTCTGCTCATCTAGTTGTTTTTTCAGTTTCTAAATTGTTGATGTGATTCATTTCATATCTCATTGAGTTTTTTTGGAATTACCATCCTGAATCCTCTGTCATTTAACTTACATATTTCTATGTCTGTGAGCCTATTTTCTGGAGAATTTTCTTTCTTTCTGAGCTGCCTTGTCACCTTGGTTGTTGCTGGTGTTTAATGGACTATTTCTCCACCTGGGCATTAATAGAAATGTATTCTGCTATTTCTCCAGAAAGATTTATTATATGAAAGTCTCTCTTTAGTCTCTTGCAAAGAAGGCGGTTTTCTTTTGGTTTCCAGTAGGTGGTGTCTAAGCCTATTTGATCCCTGCTTTATATTAAGCCTTAATAATGTCTTTACATAATGCCTTTATATTTTTTAAAAGAAATTTATCATGCTCGCTATCCTCAGTCGCAGTCCCTATTCGTGTTAGCAACAATTTCAGTATTGTTTTCTCAGATTTCCCTGGGGCTTCACGGTGTTCAGTCTCGGAGGGTACAGGGGAAGGGGCCCTCTGGATTGGGGGTTGGGGGTTGCAACTCTGCCTTGGTTTTGCATCCACGGCTGATAAATATCAACTATTTTTTTTCTGTTATCTGCTTCTCTGCTTTCTGCCCTGATGACTGAGTCCTGCTGCTGGCTGAGTGGAACTCACAGACTCTCCCAGACAGAGATGTTCAGGGAAGTCGCCTCACCTTCCCCTATCCCCCTTTCCCTACAGGGAGCTCTGGAGGCTGTAAGAGGCAGCTTCTTTTTTTCTCACATTCCACCAACCTACACCCGGGGTTCTGACCTGTGGTAGCTCTTATGCACAAATCCCACGCTCAGACATGCTGGTGTGCAGTTTGGGTGTTTTTTGTTGAGTTTTAGATGTTCAGCTTATTGTTGTTTCAAGGGGAGAGATCTGGGGACGTCTCTCACTCTGCCATGTTTTTTGGGAATCTCCCCCATTTAAATTTTGAATTATTTGTTCTTGTTCAAAGAAAAATATCATTGGTATTTTGACAGGAATTATACTGAATCTGTAGATTTCTTTGGACAGTCTGATCATTTTAATAATAGTAATATTTCTAATCTATGGATATATCCTTACATTTATTCATCTCCTTTTCAATTTCTTTCTTCAGTGTCTTATAGTTTTCAGAGTACAGCTCTTTCATTTCCTTGGTAAAATTTATTCCTAGGTATTTTACTATTTTCGATGCAATTATAAATGGGATTGTCTTCTTAATTTCTCCTTCTGAATGTTCATTATTAGTGTATGGGAACATAATGGATTTCTATATATTGATTCGGTATCTTCCTAATTTCCTAACTCTAATTATTAATTATAATTTTTGATAAGATTCTTTACACTTTCTATACAAAGTATTATGTTATCTGCAAATAGTTACAGTTTTATCCTTTTCAATTTGGATGACTTTTATTATAACTTATATATTATTTTTTTATTTATTTTTGTTTGATTGCTATGGCTAGAACTTCCAATACTATATCAAATAATATTTATGAGAGTAGTCATCCTTTTTCTTGTTCCTAATTGTAGAGGAAAAGCATTCAACTTTGCACCATTAAATAAGATGTTTGCTGTGGGCTTGTCATCTATAGCTTTTTTCAAGTTGAGGTAATTTTCATCTACCCCCATTTAGTTGATCGCTTTATCATAAATTTATGTTGGATCTGGTCAAATGCTTTTTCTACATTTATTGAAATAATCATATAATCCTTACCCTTCATTTTGTTGATGTGATGAATCACATTAATGTTTCGCAAATATTCCTTGCATTTCTGCTGTAAGCCTCATTTCATTATTGTGTATAATCATTTTAATGTACTGTTAAATTTTGTTTGCTAATATGTTGAAAATTTTTTCATCTATGTTTATCAGGGATATTGGTCTGTAATTCTCTCTGTCTCTCTCTTTCTCTCCTTTTTTTTTTTTTTTTTTTTTTTTGCAGTGTCTTTGTCTGGTTCTGGCAGCAGGATAATACTGGCCTTGTAAATTGAGTTCAGATGCATTACTTTTTTTTTTAAATAGTTTGAGAAGAATATGTACTGTCTTTAAATGTTCGGTAGAATTCACCTATGAAGCCATTTTTTTTTCCTGGGCTTTTGTTTCTTGGGGATTTTTTTGATTAGCACTCATAAGAAAAAATCTTTATAAACTGTAGTTTCACAAATATTTCATATAATGATACAAAAAACAATCTATATTAAGAACCTTATAAATTCCACTTCAGGAAAATTTAACATGTCTGCTTTGAAAAGACACTTTTAAGAAAGTGAAAATAGAAGCCACAGGCAGGGAGAAAATATTTGCAAACAAGTATCTGATTAAAAATTTGTATTCAGAATATATAAGAAAATCTCAATACTTGAAAATTTAAAAAATAATTTAATAAAAAATTGAGAGAGACCTAAGTAAAGGAGATATATGGATGACAAATAATCAAATTAAAAAAAATGCTCAACATCATTTGTCATTAGAGAAATGCAAACTAAAACCACAGTAGATAGCACTTTGTACCTAATGAAATGGCTAATATTACAAAATAATAATAATATTATATTTCCAATTACTGGTGATGATACACAACAATTGAAACTTATACATTGTGAAGAAAATGAAACATGGGGCAGCTAGTTTGAAAAAGTGTTTCGATATTTTCTAAGTTAAAGATATTCTTACTATATGATTCAATAACCTCACTTGTAGATATTTACTCCATAAAAAATGAAAATTAACATGTACACAAAAACCTGTATGCAAATGTTTTAGTTGTTTTGTTTAAGTACCCATGAAAAATCTAAATGTCCCTCATCTTGTGGATGAATAGACCAACTGTGTTACATTCATACAATACTATATCACTCAAAACTAAAAATGAACTACTGATACTCTCAACAACGTGGAGAAATTTCAAGTGCATTAAAGTAAGCAGAAGCTATTCAAAAGGCTACATATTTACTGTAGAACTCTATAAAATATTCTGGAAAATCAAAGCTCTAAGAATTGAAAACATGAATGTTTGACAGGGTTTTGGAGTGGGATAGGTAATGATTACAAATGTGGCACAAAGAAATTTGAGGAGACAATGAAACTACCGTATATTTTGATGATAGTAATGATTATACTATTCTATGCATTTGTACACTACAAAGGGTAAATTTTTCTCTCTTAACTGACTTTTTAAACAAAACAGTTTCAGCAGTTAAGTTTTGGGGTTTTTTTTTTTTTTTGGATGAGTCTTAGAATGCATTAAGAAAAATTTTTAGATCCTGAGATTATAGATTAATTAAGTACAAAACAACTAAAGAATTAGTTAAATAACTCCATATTAAAATAGATGGAATTTGAGTAGGGAGGAAAGAGTTGAGAAGTACATTCATTTCCAGTCACACAAAATCTGTGTGTGTGTGTGTGTGTGTGTGTGTGTGTTGTGATTATATAATGGATTTATTTTCTTCCTGCTTTTTCACATAGTATTCTATTTTGAGAATTTTTCTAAATTATTTAAAAATTACTGCAAACATAGTCAAGGGACTAACGTAAAATTTTACCTGTATAATATTCTAAATATATAATATTCTGAAAAAATGAACTGCTTAGGCAAAAGGAGAATGCAAAATACTTTTCAGTGAGTGTTTAGTATTTATCATAAGAATTGATACATGTATGTTTCCTCATTGAATCAATAATGAATAAGTTATAGTATTAAAGTTTCAGTTTGGATATTAAGGTCCTGAGATTCAGTGGATAGATCTTGTTCCTGATGAATAAACATCAGCTTTGTATATAACATGGCAATACCAAGGTTTAAGCAAATGTCCTTTAAGCAGGGAGCAAAAATTAACAAATAAATTAATATTTACTTTTAAGTTTGTCCTTGTATTATTGCCTCACAGCACTTAATCGCTTAAAAATTGTTCTAGTTTATGACACTGTCCTATCATTACTGCTTTTTCATAACAGGTAGCAAACTTGGATTTTAAAAGAATACAGACTCCCATGTGTACCTTTTCTAGCCACATCTTCTACCTTAGGAGAAAATATTACATAAAATTAAACTTTATAAATGACAGGTTGTGGTTCCAGCAAATAAATACATATTATTCACATTCAATCTATTATGATACTATTGTACTTTTTTTAAAACATTTTTCTTTTCTAATTCGCAAAGCCTTTAGAAACATAATCCCAAACAAAGTTCAATTGTAGATATTAGCTTTAATAATGATTCAGGTAGAGATTTCAAATGAATGCATTCATTATTGAATTTTTTAAATATCCTTTCTAGTTAGAGCTACACCATCTAAATTAAAACCAGCTGACTCTACCCCAAAACTGTCATAATAATCTTTCAGTGCTAGATATGTTTGCACTGATCCAGTCTTACTTACTTCATTTTTACAATCTCCCTGCAAAATGGTTAGCCAGGTTTGAGTTTCCTTAAGAATTTTAATAATTCTCACAAAATTACTAATACCATGCTCTTATCAACTGAATCAATCATAGATGTAAGGAAAAGTAACACATTACCTTTCAATCTCGAAGTATTCTTATTCTGCTTCAGATATATTTTTTAAATGATACTTAGTTGCTAAATGTGCATTATAACAGTAAAAACATATAAACAGATTAGGATACCAATGTTTGATTTTCATTTTCTGTGAAAAGTAATATTCTCATGGTATATTTGTCTGTTTCTAGACACAGAGAAGTTCTTTCTCTTGTGCTCAAACTCATATTTAGAAAAGCAATTTATTTTCCAAATAAATCATAACTCATAAGAGTTTGACTCTGAACAACTTTGTTCACTGGTGTTTTGGATTGCTTATTGTGCAAATGTATGAATATCTATAAAATATTTATAGAAGAAAACAAAGTTGGCATCTGCTTGCTGTGTATTGAGAGACAAACGAACCAGCTCAACTTGAAGCCCCAAAAGATTTCGTTGCAACATTCTAGAATAATTCACCTTGGACCCTGCCTGCTCGGCTCATTCAAGGTATCCCAAGGAGAATATGTTATCACTTGTTTTTTGTTTGCAGCTTATAAACAAGGTTGACCTGGTTACTTTTCAATATCAAAGTAAAATGCCATTTGTTGTCTGGCAAAAATATATGTCAGAGACATGGATATTCTCTCATTAAATTTCTTTTTTCCGGAGTAGTCCCAAGTTCCTGGAAATCAATCTTCTAATAAAGAGTGAAATGTCTTTTGTTGATTTATATAGAATAAAAAGTCAAGACAGTTATTTAGAGAAAAAAATAAATTAGAAAAAGAAAAACTCCCTTGAGAAATAAAGAAGGGTTAATAAAATAGCCTGTTTGTTATCACATAACAATCACAGAAATGTTTGTCCCAAACATTCCTGCTAAAAAAATCAGTTTTAATTACGATTCTAGATTAAAATAGTTCCTCACAGTTGAATGTTCTATTGATTTTATACTGATGACTATGAACCAATTAATAGCAGTCATAAAATTAATAATAAAACTGACCTGCTATTTTAATATAAGCATACCTCATTTTACTGCATTTTACTTTTTTGCGCTTCACAAATATTGTGTTGTTTAGCAAGCAAGACTATTGGTGCTATTTTTTAAACTGTATATGCTCATTTTGTATTTGTGTTACATTTTGATTAATTCTAACAATACTTCAAACTTTTCCATTATTACTACATTCGTTATGGTGATCTCATTAGTAATATTTTTAAAAGGTTTGTCTATTTTATTTATCTTTTCAAAGAACCAGCTTTTAATTTTATCGAACTTTTCTATTATTTTCCCATCTTTAACCCTCCCCACTTCCACCCCTGACCTATGGATGTTGCCGTTTCCCCTTAAGAACTGGATCTCTGAAGGCTGTGTATCTCCTCCCACAGACTCACAACAAGCACCCGGGGCCTGGCACACCCAGGGCCTGGCACCCCTGGTGCACTTGGGGAACCTGGAGCACCCTGGCACACCTGGGGTATGGTCCATGGCTCCGCCTGGGGTGCAAACCCAGGACCTTCTGTGTGTAAAGCAGATGTGCTAACTACTACACTGTGGAGCCATCCTCTTATTAGTAATATTTGATGTTACTATTGTAATTGTTTGGGAACACCAGAAACCACGTTTATATAAGAGGACAAACTTAACTGATAAATGTTCTGTGTGTTCTTATTGCTCCATGATTGACCTTCCCTTATCTATCTCCCTCTTCTGAGGTCTCCCTATTCCCTAGACACAAGAGTATTAAAATTAGGTCAATTAGCAACTCTACAATAACTGCTAAGTGTTCAAATGAAAGAAAGAGTCCCACATATCTCACTTTACATCAAAAGTTAGACATGATTCGGTTTCAGTCAAGATGGCAGTGTAGGCAAATGCTGTGCTTGCCCCCTCCCATGACCACATTAAAATTACAGCTAAATTATAGAACAATCAACCTAGAGAACCATCTGAAAATTAGCTGAACAGAAGTTCTATAACTAAGGATATAAAGAAGAAACCATATCAAGATTTGTAGAAGGAATGGAGATACAAAACAAACTGGCCCCGCCCCCACATGTAACAGTTGAGCATCGGAAGGGATATCTCAGCCATAGAGGTTCCCCTGGAGGAGTGAGGGGCCCCAACCATACACTGGGGCTCCACAGCCCAGAGTTCCAGTGCTGGAAAGAGGAGTCCCCAGAAAATCTGGCTGTAAAAATCAGTAAATATTTTGACCATCTGGATGAGATGGAAAACAGCTAGAAACCCAGATGTCCCCTTAAAGAACCATACACAGACTCATTCTCTCACTGGCACTCACCCTGGGCTCTGGCAGAAAGACTGCATCTCAGGAAGCACCAGAGATATAGAAGGAAAGACTGAGTTCTGTGGCCTCAGGCTGAGGGCTAGAGGGACAGCACCATAGTCCCTGTGTTCGGCCCTCCTCCCATGCTGCCTACAGGTGGGTGCCATCTTGCCTGTGTTGAACTCACCTCTGCTAATAGCCAAATATGAATCTTCATTGGCCTCGTGAAATCTGCTTGCTTCACCCTGGTGACTAACTGAGACCCTATCCTACCCAACTTGTAAATTGCCAGAGGCACATTCATGGCTAGGCAACCAGCCCTACCTCGCCCTCTTGGCAAGAGGTTCAGAGACAATTTAAGTGGTGGGAAATCAGCCCTGTATTTAGCTGCAGTATTTCTTGAACAAATTTCAGGGGTCTGCAAGCCCAAGGTGGGCACCATCTAGCCTTGGTATGATCTGAGGCTTTTGCAAATGGCCACAAGCTCAGTTCTAGTACCAAATCTTAATGTGCACTAACCTGAAAAACACCACTGGCTCCACCCTGATGACTCCCTATAATCCTACTTTACCCAACTCACATGCCACCCAAGACTTCTTAAGCTGGTGGTTCTTAGTAGCCTCAGGCCTTGGGATGCCCTGAACCTTTTGCTAAGCTGCTCTAGGCCCAGTACTGGGGGCAGCCTGCCTCATATCAGTGCATAGCCTCTCCCAAATGCCTCTAGGACCAGCACAGGCAGAGACCAACCATGGATCACTTTGTGGCTCCTACCAGGTAGCCCCAGGTGGTTATAGGCAAATGACTGTGGTCTACATGAGAACCTCTCCCAAGTGGATCCAGAAACAACACACCTGAAGGCTAGTGTCAGACCACAACAGAGCACAACATGATTAGCCCCACAAGTGACAGACTCAAAGGGTAGTCCCAACAGGAACATGAGACCACTGGGGCAAATCCCTCTCCATAGAGCCAGCCTCCACACAGTAGTTCACACATTGTAGGTGTGGCCAATCCTCACAGCCAGTCAGCCTAAAAGTCAATCCCACCCACTTATGTGCCCAAAGCAATCAAGGCTTAACTACAATAGAAGAAAACATACAATCCATATAAGAGACACTCCTGGAGCACCAACTGCAAGTGATAAGAGAGACTGCACCATTGGGCTACATAGGGTACCTACTACATAAGGTCACATGGGGAAAACTAGGAGATGAAGCAGATCTACTTAATATATAGCAACAAATACAAAGAGGCAGCCAAAATGAGAAAAAAAAAAGTCTCAAGCAAAAGAACAGGAGATAATTCTAGAAAAAATAGCTAGATGAAATGGAAGCAAACAACCTACTAGATACAGCATTCAAAACACTGGATATAAGGATGCTCAATAAACTTAGGAAAAGTATAGATGAGATCAGTGAGAATTTCAACAAAGAGATAGTAAGCATAAAAAAGGACATAGAAACCATAAAAAAAAAACAGAAATGAAGAATACAATAACTGAAATGAAGAATATACTAGAAAAAATTAACAGTATGTTAAATGAAGCAGAGAATCATATTTGTGATTTTAAAGACAAGGTAGCAGGATATACTCAATCAGAACAGTAAAAAGAAAAGAAAAGTAAAAAATATTTGAGGAAAGTTTAGATCTCTGGGACAACATCAAGCATAAACACATTCTCACCATAGGAGTACCAGAAGGAAAAGAGAAAACACAAGAGATTGAGAACCTATTTAAAGAAATAATGACTGAAAACTTCCCTAACCTGGTAAAGAAAACAAACATACAAGCCCAGGAAGTACAGAGAGCTCCAAACAAGATGAACCCAAACAGATTCACACCAACACATTATCATTAAAATGCTAAAGATTAAGAACAAAGAGCAAATTCTAAAAGCAGCAAGAGAAAAGCCATTAGTTACCTGAAAAGGAGCTCACATAAGACTACCAGCTGATTTTGCAACAGAAATTTTACAGGCCAGAAGAAATTGGCAAAAAATACTCAAAGTGATGAAAAAAAAAAAAAAAGAACCTACAACTGATACTACTCTACCTATCAAGCCTATCGATTAACAGTAAAGGTGATATAAAGAGCTTCCCAGTCAGGAAAAAACTAAAAGAATTCACCGCCACCAAGCCAATATTACAAGAAAAGTTGAAAAGACTTCTTTAAAAAGAAGAAGAGGGAAATCATAACTATGAATAATATATGATGATAACTATGTAACTATTAATAATCACTTTAAATGTAAATTGATTAAATGTTCCAATCAAAAGACATAGGATAGCTGAATGGATAAGAAAATAAGACCCATATGTATGCTATCTACAAGAGATCCACTTCATATCAAAAAACATGCACAGGCTAAAAGTAAAAGAATGAAAAAATATATTTCATGCAAATAAAAATTTTAAAAAGCTGGAGTAGTAATGCTAATATCAGACAAAATAGACTTTAAAACAAAGGCTCTAATAAAAGACAAAGAATGACATTACATAATAAAAAAAAGATCAATACAATAAGAGAACATAACCCTAGCAAACATTTATGAATCCTACATACGAGCACCAACATATATAAAGCAAATATTGACAGACATAAAGGGAGAAATCAACAGTAATATAGTCAAAGTAGGGGACATTAAGACCTCATTGACCCTAATGGGCAGATCTTCCAGACAGAAAATTAACAAGAAAGCATCAACAGTGGTATAAAAGTCACAGTAGACCAGATAAATTTAGTTTATATTTTTAGAGCATTTTATCTCAAAGCAGCAGAATGTATATTTTCTCAAGTGCATGTGAAATGTTTTCCAAGATACACCATATGCTAGGCCACAAAACAAGTCTCAATAAATTTAAGAAGACTGAAATTATATCAAGCGTCTTCTCAAAACACAAGGGTGTGAAACTATAAATCAACTATAAAAATAAAACTAAAAAACAAACAAGGCTTAAAAACATGCTACTAAACAATAAACAGGTTAACAATGAGATCAAGGAAGAAATCAAAAAATACCTAGAGACAAATGGAAAAAAATACAATTTAAAATCTATAAAACATCACAAAAACAGTCCTAAGAGGGAAATTTATAGCAATACAGGCATGCCTCAAGAACATAAGAAAAATCTCAAATGATCTTAGCTTATACTTTAAAGGGCCTAGAAAAAGAACAACAAAGAAAGTCCAAAGCAAGTAGAAGGAAGGAAATAATAAAGATCACAACAGAAGTAAACAAAATACAATCTAAAAAAAAAATTCAAAAATCAATAAAACCAAAAGCTGTTTTTTGAAAAAATAAGCAAAATCAATAAACCTTTAATCAGCCTCAACAAGAAAAAAGGAGAAAGGACCCAAATAAATAAATCAGAAATGAAAGAGGAGAAGTGACAACTGACACCACAAAAATACAAAGAATTATAAAAACAAATAAACAAAAAAACACTATGAACAATTATATACCAACAAATTGGACAAACTGAAAAATATGGGTAAATTCTTAGAAACATATAATCTCTCAAGATTGAGTCAAAAGAAATAGAAAATCTGAACCAACAAATTACTAACAAAATTGAGTCAGTAATCAAAAAACTCCCAAAAAACAAAATTCCTGGATTGGATGACTTCACAGGTGAATTTTACCAAACATTCAAAGAATTAGTACCTACTCCCAAATTATTTCAAAATATTTAAGAAGAGAGAAGTCTTCCAAGCTCATTCTATGAGGCTACTGTTACCCTGATTCCCAAATCAGACACAGACATTACAAAAAATAAAAACTATAGGCCGATATCCCTGATGAACATTGATGAAAAAATTCTCAACAAAATATTAACAAACTGAATTCATCAATACATTTAAAAGATCAAACACCATGATCAACTGAGATATTTTCCTGGGATTCAAGTTTGATTCAGTATCAGAAAATCAATTAATGCGATACACCACATTAACATATTAAAAATAAAAATCATATGATCATATAAATAGTTGCAGAAAAAGCATTTGACAAAATTTGGTATCTATTTATAATAAAAACTCTCAGCAAAACAAGAAAATAGGGAACATCCCTCAGCATAATAAAGTCCACATATGACAAACCCACAGCTAACATTATACTAAATGACGAGAAGCTAAACGTGTCTTCCTTAAGATCAGGAACAATACAAGGATGTCCACTTTACCACTCTTATTCAACATAGTATTGGAAGTACTAGCCACAGCAACCAGACAAGAAAAATAAATAAAAGGTATCTAAACTGGAAAGTAAGAAGAAAAATGTCAATATTTGCAGGTGACAGGATACTATATATAGAGAACCCTAAAGATTCCACCAAAAAAACAAAACAAAACAAAACAAAACAAAAACAACAACAAAAAAAAAACAGAACTGATAAATAAAGTAAAATAGCAGGATACAAAAGTAATATTCAGAAATAAGTTGCATTTCTATACACTAATAATAAACTATCAGAGAGTTAAAAAAAAAAGATTTAATTTACAATTGCATCAAAAAATAGTAAAATATCTAGGAATAAATTTAAGCAAGAAATTCAAAGACCTGTACTCAGAAAATTGTAAAGCATTGAAAAAAGAAATTGAAGACAATAAAAATAAATGGAAGCATATGCTGTGCTCATGGATAGGAAGAATTAACATCATTAAAATGGCCATACTACCCAAAGCAATTTGTAGATTTAGTACAATTCTTATAAAAATACCAATAACATTTTTCACAGAATTAGAACAAACAATTCAAAAATTTATATGCAACCATAAAAGATCTTGAATAGCCATGGCAATCTTGAAAGGGAAAAACAAAATTAGAGGTATCACAATGCCTGATATCAAACTATACTACATGGCTATTATAATCAAAACAACACGGTACTGTCATAAAAACAAACACATAAACAATGAAATAGAAAAAGTAGCCCAGAAATAAATTCACAATTATATGGTCATTTGATTTATGACAAAGAAGGCAGGAATATATAATGGGGTAAAGATAGTCTATTCAATAAACAATGTTGGAAAAATTCAAAAGATATATGCAAAAAAATAAAACTTTCTTACACTATAAGAATAAACTCAAAATAGATTAAAGACTTAAATGTAAGATTTTTTTAAGGTAGCAATTCCATTCAGTTGCAGCTCTGTATTTAAGAAATGTGTTTGAATAATAAAAAAAAATGTATTTATTTTTGGTTTTGTTTTTATTTATTTGAAGCAGAGGTTAACCTGACTAAAAGTAAGACAAGATTGGATATTAGCTTTAAAAATGCCAGATCAATGGTCATTGATTTTTTCTTCAACACTTAACAAATATTTTCTTTTGTCAACAGAAATACATTCTACATGTTATTTTAACAACTAACTTTACATGATTCTAAAAGAGCTAGTATTTTGGTGAGAAATGATATGAAAATTTCAAATTCTGTTGAAACATACAAGCAACTAGTTTTATTTAATTAAATTATATCTGACCATCCATTTCAAGTATAGTCGCCAATGCTATAATTAATTATACTATATTAAAAATTCAAATGGTAAATAGGAAACAGAAACACTAAAATAATACCAACAGGCACTACAAACATTCTGAATGAAACACATAGACAGGCACACACACGCACACATGATTAGCAAAGATAAACACAGCCAAAATAGTGAGAATTAGAGGTTATAGTAAAATATGTCCATATATTTATTTTTGTCTGAATATTTTTATTAAATGTGACATGGGATCTCAGTAGGGATGAGGAAGGATTCCAGAACTACTCTTCCATAGCATAAAAATAAGTCAGAATTATAAGGCAATGTCCGAATAAGATCATCTCTAATTAAAAATAAATTCTATGTTGATATAATTTTTTTGCCAAATCAATTAATCTTAAACTGGCATATTGATTTTGTCACCCCAAAGTAGCAATTTTAATTTCAAGCAGCATTTTAAAACACACCCATAAATGCCAAAGTATATATTTTTTCCAAAAAGTATTATGGTATTCGATCACCTCTCTTCTATTAACAATATTTATATATCAGAGTGAAAATCTAGACACTACTATTCAAATATTATTGAAAAGAATAGAAATCTAGACACTACCATTCAACTGTTCTTAAAAAGGTGAACTAATCTTTTGATTTATCACTCAACTTCCTGCTGCTGGGAGGGGGGCAGGGATGAAGAACACAAAATAAGAAAACCAGTCTACGGCCATGCTACCCTGAACAAGCCCAATCCTGTCTGATCTTGGAAACGAAGCCAGGGTCAGGCCTGGTTAGTACTTGGATGGGAGACCACCTAGGAAGACCAGGTGCTGTAGGCATAAAAAATAAAAATATAAAGGATTGTAAGCTGACGAAGACCTTGCAATCTGTGAGGTCAACCAAGGGTTGCCTTGCCTAAGAAATAAAATGAAAGAAAGAAAGAAAGAAAGAAAGAAAGAAAGAAAGAAAGAAAGAAAGAAAGAAAGAAAGAAAGAAAGAAAGAAAGAAAAGAAAGAAAAGAAAGAAAAGAAAGAAAAGAAAGAAAAAGAAAACCAGCAAAAACAGGCCTTCCAATTTCAAAATTCCAAGCCTGTTATTTTGTGGATATTGCCAAACTGATCCTAAAGTTCATATAGAAAAGCAAAAGATCTGGGAGAGCCAACAAATTGCTGAAAGAGAAGAAAGAAAAAAAAAATCACAGGATTGTATTACCCAACCTCAAACATTACTACAATACTATAGTCATCGAGACAGTATGGTAGTGGTTAAAAAAAAAAAAAAATAGACACAGAGATCCCTGAAATAAATTTTATACAAATATAGTCAACTGAATTTGATAATAATAATAATAACAATAAATAAAAGGAAATTCAATGAAGAAAGGATAGTCTTTTCAACAAATGGTCTGGAAAACTGGAAATTCTCATTAAAAAAAAATGAATCTAGACATACACCTGTCACAAAATTAACTCAAAATGGAACATAGACCTAAACGTAAAAAATGTAAAATCCAAAAAATAAAATAAAATAAAACTCTTAGAAGAAAACAAAGGAGAAAATCTAGATGACCTTAGATTTGGTCATGACTTTTTAGATACAACACCAAAAGCACAATGCATACAAGAAAAACAAAAAAGATAAAGTAGACTTTGTTTAAATTAAATACTTCAGTTCTGCAAATGATATTATTAAGAGAATGAAAAGACAAGCCACAGATGGGAGAAAAAATCTTTGCAAAACACATATTGATAAAGGATAAGTATCCAAAATATATACTAAATTCTTAAAACCCCCAAATAAGTACACAACTCAGTTAAAAAATGGGCAAAATCTCTAAACAGACACCTCACTAAAAAAGTTATACAAATGACAAATAAGCACCTATTAGAATGGCTAAAATCAAAAACTAACAATGCCAAATTCTGATAAGAATGTGGAGCAAGAAGTGCTCCACATTTCTGGTAGTAATATAAAATGGTGCCGCTACTTTGGAAGGCAGTTTTTACTAAACTAAATATATTCTTACCATATGACACAGCAATTACACTCTAGGCATTTACTCAATGGAATTGATAGTTTACATACACAAAAAAAAACAAAAACATGCAAATGTTTGTAACAGTTTTCTTTATAACTGCCAAAACTTGGAAGTGACCAAAATATTGTGCACTCAGTTAAGAGATAATCAAACTATGGAACATTTGTACAATGGAGCATTTATTCAGCGATAAAAATAAACAAACTGTCAAGTCACAAAAAGACATGGAGCAACCTCATATGCGTATTTTTAAGTGAAAGAAGCCAACTGAAAATACTACATTCTATATGATTCCTACTATGTGATATTCTGGAAAAGGCAAATCTATGAAAAGAGTATAAAGATCTGTGCTTGCCAGGGACTTGGAGAAAGGAAGGAATAAAGAGGTAGAGCGCAGGTAATTTTTAAATCAGTTTAATTGTTCTGTATGTTACTATAATTGGGGATACAACTCATTATACATTGGTAAAAATCTATATGATGTACAATGCAGACTGAACCATTTGTAAACTATGAACTTTAGTTACTAATAATGAATCAATATTGCCTAATCAATTATAACGAATATACCACACTAGTGCAAGATATAGGGTAATAATAGGGTAAATTGCTGGTAAATGGTTATATGGTCTATTGACATTGTACTTTTCACTCAGTTTTTCTATAAACCTAAAAATAGTCTATTAATTTTAGAAATTACAGTCTGTTATATCAGTGATTTCTGGTCAGTTGGCAAGTTGTGGACTTGCTTGTCTACGACTGTGAAATAACATATGTATATAACATTAATTTCATTTTTAACAATTATAAAAAGTCATCTGTACTTGAAATAACTAATTGCTTATTAATGAGTATATTTGGGGCATCTGCAAACATATAACATTTTGTTCTCAGTGTTTTGAGGAACTGTATGCACTTGAAACTTATTAAATATTTTCATCTTCTCCTTATTTTGTGAATTAAGATTTTTTTTGTTTACCAATTATTGATCTCTGTTAGGTACTCTGATGATGTATTTGGGCATTTTTATATTCTAGACAATGATTCTCAAAATAGTCCATTCTTCACAGTTGGATCATGAAAGTTAATTAAATAACTCAAGATTCGATCCAAAAGTTTAAATATTTTCTCTCATATTTAAAAAAAATGATACATAATTTCATAAATTTTATATTTTGTCACATGACTAAAGACTAAAATAATTAATTAAGATTATTTCAATGTAACTTCCAAAAATAAATTTAACATTTTAACAAAAAGTACTTTATCTACCATTTGATTTCTGTATTTAGTCAAAAGTTGGCTGCTATGGAGGACTTGACTATATTTTAAAGATCCTACTGAATATGTTGCCCATAGATAGTGTAAGTCCCCACTATTTTTGGAAGTTTCCACCGTATTTGTTATCACTGTATTTTTAAATTGGTTACGTTTGTCAATTTCTATTATTTTTATTTTTATATTGACAATATTTTTGTTATTTTCTTTATTTTTTAACTCTAGTTGACATATAATATATTAGTTTCAGGTGCACAACATAGTGACTAGACATTTATATAACTTATGAAGTGATCACCCTGATAAGCCTAGTACCCATCTGACATAAATAGTTATAATGAGTTACTATATTCTCTATGCTGTACTTTATATCCCCATGACTGTATTTATAACTGGAAATTTGTACTTCTTAATCCTTTCTCCTTTTTCACCAATTCTCCAAGTCCACCTCTAATCTAGCAACCATCAGGATATTCTCTTTATAGGTGAGATTGTTTCTGTTTTGTTTATTTATTTTATCTTTTTATATTCCACATATAAGTGAAATCATATGATATTTGACTTTCTCTGTCTGACTTATTTCAGTGAGCATAATACCTGCTAGATCCATCCATATTGGTGCAAATGGCAAGATTTCATTATTTTTATGGCCAAGTAATATTCCATTGTATATATGTACTAATTCTTTATTTATCTGTCTATTGATGAACACTTTACGTTGCTTCCATATCTTGGCTATTGTAAATAATGCTGCAATGAGCATAGGGGTGCATCTATCTTTTTGAAATAGTGTTTTGGATTTCTTCAGGTGACTACCCAGAAGTGGAATTGCTGGATCATAGGGTAATTCTATTTTTATTTTTTTTTAGAAATCTCTATACTGTTTTCCATAATGGCAGCACCAATGTACAATCCCACCAACAGTACCAAACGGTACCCTTTTCTCCACATCCTCTCCAACACCTACTGTTTGTTGATTTATTAATAATAGCCATTATGACAGGTGTGAGGTGATATTTCACTGTGGTTTTAATTTGCATTTCCCTTATGATTAGTGATGTTGAGCATATTTTTATGTATTTATTGAATATTTATGCATTTTTTATATAACTAGAACAAATAATTGTAACATTTATATGAAACTACAAAGACCTCAAATACCCAAAGCAATCTTGAGAAAAAAAGAACAAAGTTGAAGGTATCATGCTTCCTGATATTAAACTATACTACAAGGCTATAATAATTAAAATAGCATGGTACTGGTCTGAAAACACACATAGATCAATGGAACAGAATAGAGAGTCCAGAAATAAACTCACACCTATATGGTAAATTAATCTATGACCAAAAAGTCAAGAATACAAGGGGGTAAAGACAGTGTCTTCAATAAATGATGTTTGGAAAATTGGACAGATATATGCAAAAGAATAAAACTGGATTACTTTTTTTATGTTGACATTGAATTCTATTAGGCTTTACTTTTATTTTTATGCCATTGTGTTGGTACTATTTTTATTAATATTTTTTAAATTTTCCAACTCTTTGCTACCTACCTTTTCTGTTTGTTTGTTTGTTTTGTTGTTTGCTTGTTTTCTGTGTGAAGTAGCAATAACAACATGGATGGACCTTGAGACTCATGATTGTAGGCTTCTGTGGATTATTTTCAATTTATTAGCTCAAACTCAAATTTAATTAAGGCTTTGGAATTTTTAATAAAACATCTTAATCATCTTTTTCTGTCTTTAAAAGTGCAGCATGATTTAATTTGATCTTAATTTTCTTCAGACTATTCTAACTTCTGTGTTTTTGTCAAAGGTATCATAAATCTCTTAAGCAAATTTATTTTGTTAAATATTAGATGATACTATTCTTCTCTCATATTATTTTGCTAATCTTTCTCTGTTTTCAAACACAAATCTGACTCTGATTTGCTCTTTTACTCATTCTGACCCACAAACAAAATAGAACGATTTAATTAGTTGATAAAATGGCTAAAAATAAATTAGCTTCAAATTTTTTCTGCCTGGAACCTTACTACTACTCCAGAATAGTACCTATTTTAATGCATATCAGAAATTCTCTTATCTAATACTGCCTGCCACTGGCTGGGTAAATCTCTGTAATTCTGAGGTTCAATAGGTCACCATTCTAGATTTTATGCTAAACTGCATCCACCACTTTGTGATTTTTCAGCTATAAAAAATCATATTTGGTTATTAAACAGCAATGTCTATATTTCTCAATGTGTTCAGAAATTAGACAGAGGAATATAGGTGTAATTTATGGGGGCCTTGCTGAGACTCCTCCGAAAGGTCTCCTGGTGAAACAAAACAATTTATTTTCTAAGAAAACTATTTTTTTTTTACATTTTGAAGAAAAAGTCAGATTCCCCCACCACACACACTTTTCTCGAAATTTAATATTATAATAATGGAAGGGGACATCCAAGAAATCAAATATTTCTTATGGTAACACTGGTAAATGATTTGATGTTCTAAATCTGGTAGTAGGTATTGTTCATAGACAAGAGCTGGTATAGACTTAGTTCACACTGGCTGAAGGACTTTCTACAATTTGAATTATGACGCTTGATGACTATTTTAGATTTTACTCTAGCATGCTGATTTTATTCATAATCATCTTAAAAATACTACCCATAGCTTACTATTTTTCTTACCACTTTTTACTTTTCTTTCCCAAATATTCTAATACAGCATTTTCTTTTACACTATAAAAAGAACCAAAATAATTTTACTTGTATTTGACAATTACCAGAATGCTTTCAAATAATCATCCTCTTTAGAAATTACTAACATGAATCAATAAATGTTAGTGCATTCACTATATCTAGGACCCAGAAGGAACTACCAATTATTATGCCAAAAGAAAAAGAAATTCACTGGTATTTTAGGATACAAGAATTAAATATTTAATTATACAATAATGTGTGTTCTTTTTATAGTAATTCTTGATGAAAGCAATTTACTTCTGATGTACATTGGTAGTCATCTAATTTTCTACTGTGTGCTTTTTGTTTATCTCTATAGATGGGCATATGCAATGAAAGACTGCTCTTAATTAGATTTAAGACATAGAAAACTGTTGTTCAGGCAACTTTTCCATTAACTTCTAAATATATTTATGGGCGGCGGCGGAGTATCAATTATTTCTAAACAGGAGCCATAAAAAATAGAAGTTTACAAAATCAATTCTTTAATGCGACAATTATATCAAATTACCTTTCTTAACTATTAGATGTCAGGACCCAGGTATGTGCCTTTAATGCCAGTGATGAAAGACATGCTTGTGTGAGTAAGGCTGTTTATCTTCCAGGAAGGCCTTAGAGCATAGATAACTGCTTCTACAGCTTAGTGTCCACTTGCTTTACCTATTTCCTTACTCTTCTTTATCAATCTCATCCTTAGCTCCTGATACTAGCTTTGCCAAACTGTGAGCATTTTCCTTGGAATATTTTCAACTTCATTGCTCCCATAAAAGTGTTACTAACCCAAGGGGATATCACCTGATAAATATGATATAACATAGCAATTATGTTTCCTTTACTCTTTCAGCTCAAACTTCCTTATAGAAATATCACCTGATTAAAATTTGAATCTGGAATTTTCTGATATTGGTTCATGATAGTATTTAGGTTAGTGCTTATATTACTACAGATGGACCTTCTTTGTAGAATATATATGCACCTTGAAAATTGTATGTAGTTTGTGTAATGTTACATCTCTTTAAAATGTACCCAGATATCTAAAGACACTCATTAGTAAATGCTTTTGCACAGTTAACAGTCCTATAAATGAAAAATAACTCCCAATTTTCCTCTCATAATCTCTAAATTTAGATACTTGAATATGAGATGTCCTAAGAAAAATATACTTGAGTTGTGTTTCAGTGTTCACACAGAGCTAATACTAAAATTCTAAGCAATTTAGGCTAAATTTTGAATATATATCTCTATTTCAGTGTTGATGGGGGCACTGATGTAGCCTCTGTTGTTCTAAACATCTCTTAGAATAAGTCTGAAAAAATATTTGCTAAAAATAAAATAGACAAATGATAGACAATAGAGTGTGGCAATACCCTCAAAAGAGTTTTGTTTGTTTGTTTTAATAGCACTTTACGCTGACAAGTGCATATACTGTTAGTCTCTGCTCCATACCTAACTCCATCTATCAATGGCAAATACTCACTTTTCTACAGCTCTGGGCCCTGTGATGATAAATCTAGCACAGGACTCTCTATAGGGATACCAAAAACCACAAAGAACTAGACCTTATTTTGCTACAAATCAGACCAGACATTACATTTGGAGATACTGCAAAGTCAGTGTGAAAGATAAGTCAAATTAAATTTTTAGAGCTTTGCTGCTAATTGCCAGCTCACATCATTATTATTATTTTTTTATTTGTGACTCAGTTCCTAGTTATACTTTTCTCTTGTACACATAGAAGGAACTCTATAAATACTGTTGATTAAAGCCAGTCTCTACCATTATCTTGGCTTATGACAAACTCAGTCCTGATCTATACCTTCTCTCTCTCTTGACTCTAATAAAGTATTTCTATTGTAAACTTTTTATTCTCTAGAAGCTTAATATTTTCTAATTTAGCCTTCTCTAATCTAATAGTACCACTCTTTACTAGCCCTAATTACTCTCTCCAACACTTGACTGACTGATCTCATTTCATCATTCTTCTAGTCTCATTCATTTCACCTAGGCCTTAAATAGGAATTTCTTTGATCTCCTAGGAAGGCCTTATAGGCTATTTTAGAGGTCCCTACATACTTTTTTTAGTTTAATAATTACACTCTTTGAGGAAAGACTATTCACTGCAAGAGCAGCACAGGGAGCCTAGTGTCTATCATAGTGTCAGTCATAAGACTTCATTAAATTATGCATTCATTCACTAACTCATTCACTAGTTTGCTTTCAGACATTTACTAAGCAACTACTACTTGTCAGCCATGCTGATGAATACTCCAGGGAATATAAAAATGACTAGAATTACATCCTTTCTCTCTAGTAGCTCTATCTTAAAGAGACACATGTCCACAAATAACTAGAGTATGTAAAATTCTATAACAGAGATATGAAAAAAGTCTATGGCAAGGTAATTTTCACTCTTTGAAGGAATGAGGGAAAACATGTCAAAAGAAATATTTAATTTATCTGAAATATCACAAACTGTAATACATAAGTGTCAGAGAAGGGCTTATCAGGCAAAGAAATTGCATGTGCCAAGATTAGGTCATTAAAAAATATGACTTTTGAATATACTCAGCCATAAGAAGAGATGAAATACTACATGGATGCAACAACATGGATGGACCTTGAAATAATCATACTAAGCAAAATAGGCCAGACAGAAAAAGTTGAAAATCACATGATATCACTTATATGTGGGATATAAACCTAAAAGCAACAGATGAATAGGACAAACAAACAGAGACTCATGGACGTGGATAATAGACTAGTGATTATCAAAGGATAGGAAGAGAGTGAGGAGGGGAAAGGAGATGCGGGGAAAATTAAATCATTTCTTCAATTTAATTAATTAATTAATTTTTTAAATTAATTAATTTTTAAAAAGAATATGAATTTTTTAGGAAACTGGGAAAAAATATTAGTAGCTGCAGCATGAGGTAAAAGGAAACAGTATTTGCAGATAAAGCAAATAAGTCAGATTTTGACATTATTACAGGGAATCTTCTATGGCACTGAAATAATTTGAACTTTATGTTGTAGAAATAGATAAGCAATGGAAGTTGATTTGTTGCTTGCTTTTTAAAATTTTTTATATTTTTATTTTTTTCAATTATAGTTGGCATACAATATTATGCTGGTTTCAGGTGTGCGATACAGTAATTAGACGTTTATGTAACTTGTGACTCTAAAGTCTAGTACAGAGGATAATTTAAATTAGGAAGAAGTTTTTTTTTTTCAGAAAAAATAAGATAAAATGATTTTGATCTTTCTCAAGCAGGAGGACCACTGGCAAATGCCAAGTTCCAAAGTTTGTCCTAATAATACTTTTATTATGCAAATAAAAATAATAGTGATTAAGCAGCAACAGGGAATTTTGGCTAGAAACATTCACCATGGGGATAATGTGAGCAGAAACAGGAGAGGGAAAGTAGCAACCAGAAATAATGAATTCAATGATAGCAAAAAAGGAAAGAAGATCAAAATGATCAAAGGAGATATGATTATTTCTCATGTTCTGATTTTCATTTGTTTTCTATCCTTAAGTCTGCAATATTTGTAAGAAAGACTCAAGTATTTCATATTGTTAGGGCAAATGCCCCAAAATGTTAAGGAATATCCTTATGTCTCCCTCTATTTGCCTAATGTCATTCCACCAACAACCAGTATAACTTTTATATTTTAATGAGTACTTCTAAAATAATAATTACTGTTATTACAGGTATTTATGGAAGTATTACTATATGCCAGACAATATGTTAGATGTTTTGCTTACATATTTCAGTTAATTTTTATACTAACACATCAAATTAGTTTTCAAGCTCTTTACCTTCTTATCTAATTGGTTACCAAGTACTCTGGGTAAAATATTAAACATGTCTATTGATTCTCATTCTTCTTTTCACTCCCACTGTCATTTTTGTTGCTGTTGTTGTTCATGTTATTCTATTTTTTCTTATAAACTATTATAACAGTTCATGTTATTCTATTTTTTCTTATAAACTATTATAACAGTTCATGTTATTCTATTTTTTCTTATAAACTATTATAACAACTTCATAAATTATCTTTCTACTACCAATTATTTTTTTTTGTTTCAGTCTGCTTTTTATATAACTGTAGTATTATTCTTGTAACAAAAACTTGACCACTGCTTAACAGACCTATGTTAACAAGCCTTTTATTAGACCCTTTCAGCCTGTGTCAATAAAAAAGGAAATATTAACGTTCATAAATGTAATTTCTTTGGTTTTATAACTCTAAAATTTAATGCAAGACATTGAAATTCTGAAAAGTAACTTTCACCCAGTATTTTGAAGAATTCTCTAAGGAAAGCTCACATGATAGCTCACAAATATTTTACTCTCATGAAAACATTACTATTTTGCCAGATTATGCTTCTGTCGCAAGCATGACAGGTTCTTCTCTTAAATTTTCCTGTAGGCTTAGTTTCCTTACAGAAGGCTAATCCACAGTGTCTGGTTACTTTATTGATTTTCTAGGTATGCAGAATCCCCAGCACACAATCCCCAGCACAGTAAACTTCAATACATGAATCATTTACCCATCATACAATAATTGTTTATAGAATTAATAAATGGCACATGATGGTTAAAAGCACTAAAAATAAATGAATTTTTTTAAATATATGTAATATCTGTATATTCTATGATGTATGTATTATATATTTTTTAAAATTATCTATCTATCTTTAATGCATTCAGCCAAAATTTATATAATATCATCAACCAATGTTTCCATTAATTAATTAATTAGTTGATTAATTAATAATAGCAAATCCCACAACATTTGGGGAGCTGGAAAGCAGATGGATTTAGCACTGTCCTTAAGTTAGCAGAGGAGGGAGAGCTGAAACATAATTGCTACCAGTAAGAACTTAATAACACACAAGTTATTTGTACCTGATGACCACAGAAAAGTTCAATATTTGGGAGCATCTAAAGCCCTCAGGAAAATATGAAAACAGAATTGCAAATCAGCCTAATAAGCAATTGACTATTGAAATCACTTCTTCACACCTCAAGTGACTTCATTACCCTAGTTTGGTGAAATATAGTTTTCTGTCTGAAGAGGTTGAATCATAGGGCCTATGGGGATGGGAAAACTAGGCACAGCTAAAAAAATGAGTATCATTCTGAACACAGAACACAGGTGGATGTGAAATTCTTGGAATTGGCTGCTCAGACAGCTTTGGGAACAATGGCAGCCAGGCTTATCACCCCAAGTCAGACACTGGAAGTTTTATGCCTGCAGGAATAACTTTACAAAAGAAATATACAGATGCTAGCAAACCCCCAATATATGAGGTCCATGCTAGAATACTCTTCACTGAACTCACCAGTCAGGCACACTCTCAAATCTCCTATCATCAAAAAAAAATAAAATAAAATAAGAAGAGCCCTTAACTACAAAAAAATAAAATAAAATAAAAACAAATTTAACAAAAAAATTAAGAAGCAGAAACAAAAAAAGAGCAAAAAAAAATACAATATTTTCAGAGAGACAAGTGGAATATTATATCTGTGGTACCACATGTTATAAAAAATACAATTTAAAGAGCAAACACTAGCTCTGGAAAATCAAGAATTCAATAGGCAAATTAAATTTGAGAGGTGACAGAAAAAGTTAAGGCAGTCTACAGAGGACAGGATCATAAGACAAAGTAAAGGAAATCGGGAGATATACGCATATATATTTTAAATCAGAGTATCAATCTAGTAGGCACAATATCATTTGCATATATGTAGTATTTGGATCTTACTAACAGATGAAGGCTAAAAGTGAGAAGATATGGAGTCTTTCAGTCTTCTAATGGAAACTGATACCCATCCTCTCATTAAGGTGTTTAGTAGATTAAAGTTTGAATTTCAGAATGAGAGAAGTAAATTGGCAGACTTCATAGTAAGAGTTTTCTAAGAAAAGGATTTAAAAAATATATGGGAAAAAAATTGCAAGCCGAAATGAGAAGAATAAATCTAGATATGATTTTTTAATGGAGAAAACAGGTTGGACCATGGGGAAATTTAATTCAGTTTAAGTCTTGTCCTTAAATTGTGGTTACTTTTCAATTATAATTTTGGGGGAGCATAGTTTTTAATGTCTAATAAAATCTTTTTAGATAATTAATGATGGATAAATTATATTAGATAATTATAATAAATAAACTATTACATTATTTTCATTACTCACTGTCATAAAATTTTAAAAATACAAAATTTTTAGTTGTATTTTTACTTGCTGTGGTTAATCAGGCATTTCATAGCAAAAACATCTATATGTTTTTATTATGTATACACATTCAGAATATACACAATACAGCACATTTTAATGAAAGATGAGGCTATTATACACATTTTATACAAGCAAATAATAAAAGTGTCATCAACCTAATTCCAAATGAATTTGATTATAATATATAACTGTCAGAATGAGGTGTGTAAATTAGATCACTTAAACTTCAAGTGTCCTCAAGCAATTTAGTCTAAAAGTTTCACATTGTGTCGAATGAAATTTAGCATAAATTAGTTAAAACACTAGAAGCAAGTTTTCCATCAATTCAAACTGAAATTACTAAGCTTAGTTGAAATTGAAGAAAATGCTCATCTTCTAAGAAAACTCGATTGTACAAAAGGGACATGACTCAAACATTTATTTACATTTGTATATTCTGAGTAAATATATCTTAAGGTTGTTTATAAGGCATTATTTATTTACAAGCGTCATACTCTGAGCTGCTATAAAAGAAATACCATAGACTAGTGGCTTAAAAACAACAGAAATTTATTTCTCACCGTTCTGGAGGCTGGGAAGTCCCAAATCAAGCTGTTGGACAATTCGATGTCTAGTGAGAACCTGATTCCTCGTTCATAGATGTTTGTCTTCTCGCTATATCCTCACATGATGTAAGGGCCAAGAGAGCTCTCTGGGGTCTCTTTATTCTTTTTTCTTAATTAATCTTTTTTAATTTTTAAATTTTCATTTATTTTTATAACTATTTTTTAATTACAGTTGTCATACATATATTATTTTTGGGTGTACAACCTAGTAAATAGAAGTTTATATAACTTACTGAGTGATTACCTCGATAAGTCTAGTACCCATCTGTCACCATATGTAATTATTGCAATATTATTGACTATATTCCCTATGATATACTTTACATCTCCATGACTATTCTTATAACTGCCAATTTGTACTTCTTAATTTGTTCACCTTGGGGTCTCTTTTATAATGGCACAAAATCTCATTCAAGAGGGCTCTGCCTTCAGGGCCTAATCACTTCCCAAAGGCCTTATCTCCTAACACCATCACATCAGGGATGAGACTTTCATTATATAAATTTTTGGAGGACACAAAGATTCAATCTATAGCAGCAAGAGAACATGATATTATTTTGGAATATCAACAGGTGATCTCCTTTTCTCTTAACACTGGTAGTTAAGTAGAGATTGGCAAATTATAAGGAGTAATATAGGATTTATTAAAGACAATTTATATCAATAGCTATATGTTGTTCAAGGATAAAACAGGTATGTTCAGAGGTACCTTCCAAGGTTAAAAGGAACTAAAATCTCCTCTATTTTAGAAGTCATTCTATGTGGCAACAAGTAATTAACATAGAAGCAATTATAATTGGTTAGCAGAAACAAAACCAAACAAAACAATAGCTAACATTTGAAAAACAGACGTCTCACCAAAGTAACAAGTATACATTTCAGGATGAAAATGTTTAAATAATGGCTTCTAACTGCACCGTCAATATGTTATCCTACCAGATACTACTATAGAGCCACTACTATTGCTTTTCCCTGTCCGAACATAATTAACAGAAATAATGTGGCTGTGTTAATAAAATTTGAAGTCTCTGCTTGAGAGCATCTAGTATACAATGCCTGCTCAACAAATATTTATTTTGACAGGCTTCCAGAATATATACTGAAAGTATACTTTGATAAATATGTTAATTTTCTATTTCTGAGTAGTAAATTACCAAAAATTTAGCAGCTTAAAACCACACCCATTTATTCGTTCACAGTTCTCTAGGTCAGCAGTCCCCAACCTTTTGGCACCAGATACTCCTATGAGAAACTAATGCCTAGTGATCAGAGGTGGAGCTGAGGCAGTGATTCTAGTGCTGGGAAGCTGCTGCAAATACAGATGAAGCTTCATTTACCCACCTGCCACTTACCTCCCGCTGTGCGGCCTGGTTCCTAATAGGCCACAGACCAGTACCAGTCTGCAGCCTGGAGGTTTGGGACCCCTATTCTAGGTCATAAGTCTGGTACAATGTGCCTGGCTTCTGTGGTCAAGGTATTACACACTTCAAATCAAAATGTCAGCCAAGCTGAGTTCTTACATGGAGGCTCTGGAGAGAAATCCACTTCCAAGTTCATTTTGTTTGCAGAATGCAGTTCCTGTGGTTATTGAATGGATGTTTCTTTCTCTTGCCAGCCAACAGCCAGGGACCTCACTCAGCTCCTTAACGCTGCTCATACTCCTTCTTATACAGCCTCCTCCATCTTCAAACCAGGAATGATGTGTTGACTCTCATTAATACTTTAAATATTTCTGGCCTGTTTTTATTCCATAACAGTCTGAGAGATTTCTCCTTTTTTAAGGGATCATGTGATTATATTTGACCCACCTACATTACCCATAATAATCTTTCTATTTTCAGGGCTACTCTGCCATATAACATTCGCAAGAGTGATATCATATTCACAGGTTTTACAGATTAAGGTAGGACATCCTTGGGATGTCATTTTGGAAATTCTGCTTAACATATAAAGGCACACAGAAATTTTATAGGAACCTTTTACAAAAGAACTCTTTATAAACTAGGAAAACTTAGACCTATATCTCAAGAAAGAATGCATTTGCAAAAAGACAGAAAGAAATGTAATATCCCTCTGAAGTCTAACTTCAAATGTGGCATGGAGATTCACTGCTAGGCACCACATTGCAATAGGATTCAATTTTCTGAGCCAATACTAACATGCTGCTTTCAATAAGCTTCCACCACAGTAGAGAGCTTTGGGTATTTGCTAAAAGGGATATTCTTTAGTCGGTGAGGAAAAGTGACAGAACCACAAACAAAAATTGAATGCTATTCAAAATTAATTCTGTAAACTAAGACAAAGTTCATGACACATAGTATGAAAAGAAACGTTTGACCAGAATAAGCAGCATTATTTTTAAACAAGAGTAAGAACATACACATATATTATTAATTATATTAATTGATTAATATAATTATTATATTAATTAAATACTATCTGAGCTTATCTCTGTGAAAAGAGGGGAATGGACTAGATTACCTCTAAGGTTCTAAAGATTCCTTTCAACTTTCATAATCTGTGATCATAGAAGAAATAGAAAACATTTTAATGAAAATACAATATTTAAATACAATCTAGTATTTTTTTAGTCTTATGTTAACCATAAAAAAATACCTATAGCAAATATAGTATACAAACAAGGTTGCAGAGGCAATTTTTAAAACTTCTAAGGAAATAAAATACTTAAAATATTTTACAACCTCATAACTACTCAAATTGTGATGTACAAAACAGATTAACATGGTTTGTGCATGCCAACCCTGTAGTGTCTTGACTATTGTTTGTTTTATTTTTTATATTACTCCCTCACTTTACTCAGGTCTCTATACAAATTTACCATCTCATAGATGCCTTCCATTATCTTCATATGTACAATATGGTCACTTTCATTCTTTATTTACTCACCTTTTGATTTTCTGTATAGCACTATCACTACCAGACACATTATATACGTGTTTGCCTATTATCTGAGTCCTTCATTAAAATATAAACTCCAGGAGGCTGCAAGATTTGTGTATTTGACCCCAAAATATTTTCTGCATGGGAAGAGTACCTAGAATGTAGTAGGTATTTATTAATACCCTCAATTTCTTATCAAATGAATAATACAAATAAAATAAATCCTAAGGATATTAAATATTTTATACACCCACATTTTCATATATAGGTATCTTACTTTACGGAAATTCAGACTAACCTAACATTCCTTCTAATCAGTTCATATTTGTGAAAATTTAAATTTGTTGTAGAAGATTATTGGTTGCTAAATTCATGTCAGCTTATAAAAGTTTCAATAAGCCTCAAACAATAAGTACCAATCTAGAATGTTACCTCTAAGTCCTCTTTCTATTGAAAAGGTCTACATACATTTTATTAGAATCTTGTAACCAGTAGTCTAATTATTTATTATTTAATTGTTATATTTTAAATGTTTTTGAAACTACAGATAAAATAGTTTTCTTTGAAAAACTAGGACACATCAATCTCCTCAAGAAATGACATAAAAATATTCTATGTAAAATGTAATTATTTTTTTAAAAACTGTACCTTCTATAGCATTGTTTAAACATCAAAATAGGAAAAGGTAACCAACAAAACAATATGTCATTCTTGACAGCTTGATTTTGATGAAAAGGTTAGTTTTGCCATCTTATGTGTCTTTCAAAAGATAGACAAATAATCAAAATTGCTGCTGAAATTGCTTTGTTCTATTCTTCTTATTGGCAGCAGGATATGATACTACACTTGAGTTCTCCAAATACACAAGCTGTGACACTAAAGACTGTGTTAGGTGCCCATTAATATTAATGTATATGTTGATCCATCTGTTTTTCAGTCATCAGAACTCCAAGAGAGAATACAGGATAGGTTGAGTATAAGAGGAGGAGATCTTGTTAAAAATCTAAGTTTCACAGAGCAAGTTTAACACATTTCTTATCTTATAGCAACAATATATATCAGTATAATTATCAATGACGTCTTAACATTACTGAGTTATATTCTTTGTTGTGAGTCTTTTTTAAATCTGACCTTGATTTGTAATATAAAGAGAGAAATGTAAAAATTTGTAATTTACAATGAAATATAAATTATGAAACGTTAATGTCTAATGGATTACCGCACTTTTGCACAATCTGCCAAAGCTTCCCTTTTTTCTCACTTTCTGCTCAGGCTGTCATTTATGATTAAGGGTGAACATATAATATTATAACAACAAACAGAAGTCTAAACTCATCTTGACAGCTAGTATTATTCCACTGAGACACTACATACAGAAAAGACAATTATGTTTTTAGGCTCCATGTAAACCAAATTCATCATTTTAATCTAAACAATGGATATGTGCATATTAAGACGTAAAGATTAATTTTGTTGCAACCACAGTGTAATACTCTCTAAACCGTGTAAGATAAACTGCATATATTCAACCTACAAGAATTTTCCAGTTGACTGTAGAATCTATCAAAATAGCTCTTCTGTCACTGATAGCCATAACTGTGATATCATTCAATATTAATCAGTAGTGGCCTTAAACATTGAAATTTATGCTTTTGAGGAGTAATTTTAAGTGTTTCTCAAGGTATTGAATGAAAAGAATCTTTAGTTTTCAGTTTACATAACTTTCAAAAACATAATTAATGTATCTTTGAAATATTCTTAATAAAATGAATATTATAATTTTGCTTCTGTTTTCTAATATGCAATATCATATTAAATTTTATGTATTATATTTGTAAGTTAGCCTCAGGATTTTGAAACATCTTTACATTACAATATTCTTTGATGCTTCATAGAGTAATATTTACAGGAAATATAAAATGTTTGCAAACTATTAAAAAAGAAATTGCAGAAAATAATTTAAAATAAATATAATTTCATGGAGAAATATATTTAAAAATCTATTTAGCATGAGAGAAGGCAATTAGATCTTCTGTCAATAAAACTACTAGAAAAATATGGTTTTAAACATCTGTTTTTGTGCTGGTTGTTATACGCTTTCAGTAATTTGCTTTTCTTGCAACACATTGCTCCCACAATCACAGATATGTCTGAAGATACAATAGCTTTTTAACAAGATTCTTTCATCACTGACTGTTCTTCTAACTTTTCTAACTTTCATTTAGAAATTAAGTGAATTTTAAAGAGTAAAAGTGTCTGAGTTATTAATAAGAGTTTATGAGAGTAAAGTAATATAGTGCAAACAAAATAAGCAAGTTTTCTTAAATCTCATTTTAGGTGAGAAATAGATCCACAGACTTGTTTAGCATCCTCTGAAAAATAATAAAATGACATATTTTGCTCATATGATTCTGTCACATAACATTTTTATGGTAATATTTTGGAACAAAATGAGTAGTCACAGTAGTGTTTTACTATGCATTAAACTAATTGTCATGTAGGAAAGCTGGAATTTATCTCCCAGAACCAATGCCATATTCTCAGCAGAAGCTTGAACATAGAGAAAGGTTTGGAAAATTCGAGAAACATTTTTTAGGTAATAGAATAGACTTTGTTCAAATTTGAATGAAAGAAATCTTTTAAAATTAGTGTAGTATGATGCTTTTAATCCTAAATTGGGAGAATTTTTACATTTTAATTGTAGAGGCAAAAAACAAAATGCTACACTGACATTGTCAAACAAATGAATAAGCAAATATAATATTTAGTCATAACTTTTTTATAAAGTACAATCTGTTAAAGAGTGTGAATCCAGTCAAATAACCATTGCTTCCCTTATGACACTAAATAGATGGTTTGAAAAACTTTTCTTTACAGTATTTATTCAACAGAAGTGTATTTGAGAAGTATAAAGTATCTTTGTACCTAAAGTAATAGGACACTAATGCTTTAAAATGTAGAGAGTTTATAAGATAAACATAAATTAATTCAAAGCTTGGGTCGAAATTCTACCACTATTATCAAAATCTAGTATACAATTTTCAGCTTATAAAAATCAAGTCTCGAGTTTGGAGAAATATGGTTGAGTGAGAGACGCACCCAGATCTCTTCTCTTGAAACAACAGTAAGCTGAACTTCTAAAACTCAACAAAAAGAACTCCCAAACTGCACGTCAGCACATCTGAGCATGGCATCTGTGCATAAGAGGTACCACAGGTCAGTACCCTGGGTGACAGGTGGTGTACTGTGAAAAAAAAAAGAAGCTACCTCTTGCAGCTGCAACTTCCTGTAGGAGGAGGGGGAGGGGAGAATGTGCAGCAAGTTCGTGAACAGCCCTGCCTAGGAGAGCTGTGAGCTCCATGCAGTCGGCGGCAGAGCCCAGTCATCGGGGCAGAAAGCATAGAAGCAGGACAGCAGAAAAACAATAGTTGATTTTTACCAGCCACAGTTGCAAAACTGAGCTTGAGCCACAGCTCCCAATCCCCAACTCAGAGGGACCTTCCGAGCATACCCTCCGAGACCAATCACCACGGAGCCCCATAGGAATCTGAGTAAATGATACTGAAACTATTGCTAACACTGACAAGGACTGGGACTGAGTGTAGTGAGTGTGATTAAACATCTACAAGAAAAAAAAGGCATTATTATGCTTTTATATAAAGCGGGGATCCAAGAGGCTTAGACGCCACCTACTGGAAAGTAAAAGAAAAGTGCCTTCTTTGCAACAGACTACAGAGAGACCTTTATATAATAAATCTTCTTTCTGGAAAAACAGCAGAATACACTTTCATTAATGCCCAGACAGAAAAATAATCCATTAAACACCACAAACAACCAAATGACAAGGCATTTCAGAAAGAAACAGGAAAATCTCCAGAAAATAAACTTACAAACAGAAATATGTGACTTAAATGACAGAGAGTTCAGGATGGTATTTCTAAAAAAACTCAGTGAGTTCCAAAACGAGTCATATAAACCATTTCATGAATTGAAAAAGAAAAAAAACAACTAGATGAGCAGAATGAGTTTTTTGCAAGGAGATTGAAACCCTCAAAAAGAATAAAATAGATAGACGGGAGATTAAAAAAAAACTGCAATAGTTAAAAAATGAAGTAGCAAGCTTGGGAAATAGAGTCGACCAAATGGAGGAAAGGATCAGTGATATCGAAGACAGAAATCTAGAAATAAATCAGAAGGAAGAAGAGAGAAACTTAAGAATGAAAATTAATGAAAGAGAAATTCAAGAGCTAGCTGTTACCATCAGGAGAGAAAAAGTAAGAATAATGGGAATACTTGAAAGCAAGGAAAAGGAACAGGGACTAGAAAGCATTTTCAAAAAAATAGTTGACAAGAATTTCCCAAATCTAAGGAATGAGCTAGAGCGTGGAATTCAAGAAGTCAACAGAACAATCAATTACCTCAACCCAAAAAGGCTTTTACCAAGACACACTGTATTAAATTATCAAAAATCAATGACAAAGACATAATTCTTAGGGCAGCCAGGGAGAAGAAAATGGCAACTTATAAAGGAAAACCCGTTAGATTATCATCGAACTTATCAGCACAAACCTTAAAAGCCAGGAAGGAGTGGAATCAAATATTCAAACTATTAAGTGAAAGAAACTACCAGCCTAGAATAATGTATACAGCGAAGCCCTTCTTTAGATATGAAGTAGAAATAAAGACCTTTCCAGATATACAAAAATTTATGAAATTCTCCACTATGAAAACTGCACTACAGGTAATACTGAAAGTGGTAAGCTCACCTAAAACAAAATGACAAAAAACAAACAAACAAAAAAACATAACTATGAGCAATTAACTAGCCATCATATAGAAGCAGAGAAGGGAAACCTTTACTAAGAACAGGGCATTATAAACTTAAACAATAAGACAAGAATTGCTATAGCAACATATTAATGAACATTAAGCATACATACAGACAAATTGACACAACAATGACTGAAAAGAAGAGGATCCAAAGATCAAAATCTGCAAAGGGGAATGAAGATAAGGCATGTGCAGAAGAAAATGGATGACTGTATATATAGCTTTCTTTTACATATTCATAATGGTAACTATACACCAAAGATTTAGAACTAAAGTAGATAACATAAAACAAGAAGAACCAGAAGGAAAACCCACAAAAACCAACCAAAATAAAGAAAACAGAAACACAAGGACAAAGAAGCAATGGAAACACTGAGCTACCAGAAAGCAAAAGATAAAATGATTATAAGAAATCCTCATATTTCAATAATCACCCTAAATGTAAATGGACTGAACTCACCAAAAAAAAGGCACAGAGTTACAGAATGGATCAAAAAACAAAACCACCCACATGCTACCTCCAGGAGACACATCTCAGTTCCAAAGAAAAATATAGACTTAAGTGAAAGGGTGGGAAATGATATTTCAGGCAAATGGCTTTCAGAGAAAAGGAGGAATAGTAGTGCTAATATAGGACGAGATAGATGGCAATATAAAAATGTAAAGAAAAATACTGAGGGACACATCAAAATGATAAAAGGAATCATGCACCCAGAACACATAATACTTATTAATATCTATGCTCCCAATCAGGGAGCCCCAAAATATGTAAAGCAATTACTTACAGAACTAATGGGAGAAACAGAAAAAAACACTATCTTTATAGGGGACCTAAATACCCCACTGTCAGATGTGAATGGACCATCCAAACAGAAAATGAATAAAGAAATAACATCCTAAATGACACATTAGACCAATGGGTCAAAATTTACATTTACAGAGCCTTCAACCCCAAAATAGCTGCTTATACATTCTTCTCTACTACACATGGAACATTCTCAAGCAGTGACCACATACTGGGACACAGAGATAGCCTCAACAAATATAAGAGGGTTGAAATCGTACAAACCATTTCACTGATTATAACACCTTGAAACTACAGATCAAATGCAAAATGAAAGCAAGAAGAACTTGCTTTCACAAATGTATTTCAAAAATTCATAGATTAAAAAACATACTACTGACGAATAACCGAGTCTGGGAAGAAATAAAAAGAGAGATCAAGAGATATATAGAGATGAATGATAATGATAGTACAACAAATCAAAACTTTTGGGACATGGGCAAAGGCAGTCATAAGAGGAAAGTTCATATGAATACAGGCCTATCTCCAAAAACAAAAACGAGCCCAAAAAACAACCTAATGTTTAATCTTAAAAAAAAAAAAAAACTAGAAGAGGAAGAACAAATGATGCCTAAAGTCAGCAGAAGGAAAGAAATAACCAAAATTAGAGCAGAAATAAATGAAATTGAAAGCTACAACAACAACAACAACAAAACAATAGAAAAAATAAATGCAACATAGTGTTGGTTCTTTGACAAAGTTAATAAAATTGACAAACTCCTAGCTAGACTCACTAAAGAAAAAAGAGAAAGGACAAGAATAAACAAAATCAAGGATGAAAGAGGGGAAACTATGACAGACACCACAGAAATACAAAGGATCATACAGGAATACTATGCAAAAGTAGATAACACCAAATTTAATTACCTAGAAAAGATGGACCAGTACTTAGAAAAAAAACAATCTTTCTAGATTGAATCATGAAGAACTGGAAAACCTAAATAGACTGATCAGCAGTATGGAAATTGAAAAAATCATCAAAAATTTACCAAAGAGTAAAGTCCAGGACCAAATTGCAAACATTCAAAGATTTAATACCTATTCTTCTCAAAAACTTCTAAGAAATCTAGGAGGAGGTGATACTGCCCAACTCATTTTATGAGACCAATACTACCCTGATACCAAACCTGGTAAAGATAACACAAAAAAAGAAAGCTGCAGATCAATATCTCTCATGAGCACAGATGCAAAAATGTTAAATAAGATACTAGTGAACAGAATACAGCATCATGCTAAAAAGATTTTATAACACAATCAAGTGGGCTTCATTCCAGATGCACAGGGATGATTCAACATATGCAAATCGATTAATGTGATACACCATATAAACAAATTAAAAAATAAGAATCATATGACCATATCAATAGATGCAGAAAAAGCCTTTGACAAAATACAGCAACTATTTATGATCAAAACACTTAACAAAATCAGTATAGAAAGGAAGTAGCTTAATATAATAAAGGGTATATATGGCAAGCACTCAGCCAACGTTATACTTAATGGTGAAAAACTAAAAACCTTCCCTCTAAGATCAGAAACAAGGCAAGGTTGTTCACTATCACCACTGTTATTCAACATAACATTGGAGGTCCTAGCGAGTGCAATCAGGCAAGAGAAAGATGTAAAAGGCATCCAAATAGGAAATGAAGAAGTCAAACTGTCACTATTTGCAGATGGCATGATTCTCTATATAAAAAACCCTAAAGACTCCACAAGAACACTACTAGAAACAATAAGCAAATACAGTAAAGTCTCTGGATACAAAAAATCAACATTCAAAAATTCATATTGTTCCTATAATAATGAAGTGTCCCAAAAAGTGGAAAAAAATCATTCATTTTGCAATTGGAACAAACAGAATAAAATACCTAGGAATAAATTTAACAAAACATGCGAAGGACCTATATAATAAAAACTACAAGACCCTATTAAAAGAAATCGAAGAAGATACAAAGAAATGGAAAAATATTCCATGTTCTTGGGTTAGAAGAATCAACATAGTTAAAATGACCTTATTGCCTAAAGCATTATACAGATTTAATGCAATCCTCAACAAAATGCCATCCGCATTTTTTAAAGTAATAGAACAAGAAATCATCAGATTTGTATGGAAGCACCAAAGACCCTGAATTGCCAAAGCCATCCTGAGAAAAAAAGAATGAGGCTGAAGACAGCTATCTGCCTGACTTCAAATTATACTACAAAGTGACAGTAATCATGTCATTGGCAACAAAACAGACACACAGACCATTCGAACAAAATTGAGAGTCCAGAAGTAAACCCATATTTATATGGACAAATAATTTTGGACAAAAATGCCAAAAACATACAGTGGAGAAAGGAAAACCTCTTCAATCAATGGTGCTGGAAAACTGAAAAGCCACCTGCAACAGAATGAAACTAGACTGTTGTCTATCACCACACACCAAAATTAACTCAAAATGGATTAAGAACCTGAATATAAGACTTGAAACAATAAAATGCTTAGAAGAAGACATAGTAGCAAAACTCAAGGACCTTGGATTTAAAGACGTTGTATGAATTTGACCTCAAAGGCAAGGGAAGTAAAAGCTAAACTAAATGAATGGGACTCCATCAAACTAAAAAGCTTCTGCTCAGCAAAAGAAACTGTCATCAAGGTAAAGAGACAGCCATCTGAATGGGAAAATATATTTGCAACCAACATATCTGATAAGGGGCTAATATCCAAAATATACAAAGAATTCATATGATTCAATAACTAACAAAAATAAATGATCTATCAAAAAATGGGCAGAGGACCTGAACAAATACTTCTCCCTAGAGGACATACAAATGGCCAACAAATATTTAAAAAGATGCTCAAGATCATTAGTTATTAGGGAAAGGCAACTCAAAACCACAATGTGATACCATCTCACACCTGTTAGAATAGCTATAATCAACAGTATAAGTAATAACTAATGCTGGAGAGGATGCGGAGAAAAAGGAACCCTCATACATTGCTGGTGGGTCTGCAAATTGGTACAGCCACTATGGAAAACAGTATGGAGGTTCCTCAAAAAACTAAGAATTGATCTACCATATGATCCAGCAATCCCTCTCCTGTGTATTTGCCACAAAGACTTAAAACCTCACATCCAAAAAGATATTTGCACACCGATGTTCATCGCACCACTATTCACAGTGGCCAGGATACGGAAGCAACTGATGTGTTCTATGATAAATGATTGACTAAAGAAGCTGTGATACATATGGAATGTTACTCAGCCATAAGAAGAGATCAGGTAATGTCATTTGTGATGACATGGATGGACCTCGAGTTAATCATGCTAAGTGAAATAAGCCAGATAGAAAAAGTTGAAAATCTCACGATATCTCTCATATGTGGGATATAAATCTAAAAGCAACAAATGAACAGGACAAACAAACAGAGACTCATGGACATGGACTATAGACTAGTGGTTACCAGAGTGTAGTTTGTGGGGGAAGGAGGGGTGTGGTTGATGATGTAAAGGGGGTCAAATATGTTGTGACAGAAAGAAATCTAACTATGGGAGGCAAACACACAATGTAAATACATATATAGATAGATAGATGATAGGTAGAAAGATAGATAGATATAGATATATAGATATAGATAGATATAGATAGATATAGATATAGATATAGGTATAGATATAGATATAGATATAGATATAGATATAGATATAGATATAGATATAGATATAGATATGCCTACTGTTATTGTGTACAGCTGAACTTATTAAATTTTGTTAACCAATGTCACCATAAAAATAAATAAATAAATAAATTTAGAAAAAATCAAGTATTATGAAAGAATAACTCGGTTTACACATATTTATTTAATACCAATTTCTACTATTTATTCCACAAAACTACTCAACATATTTAATTTTGGCACTTCAAGACACTAAAGTTTCAATGGTTTTAAGTTCAAAGAAAAAATTTTCTCAAGGAAATATTGCATGTATTTCTTAAAATTCAAAGATCTGATTTTTAACTCATAAGTGATATTTACTGTATTAGTGCTATTTTTGTTTCCATTTGACTATAAATTGTTATTTAAATTATTCTGCTTTATACAAAAATTTTGTATGGATAAGCTATCCACATAAACTATAGCCATTTTTTTGGTCTAAAAATGGCATAACAATATCCTAAATATCTATAAATATATCTTCCTAGACTGTTTGTCAAAATATTTTGTCCCCAATTTTACAAAATTTTCAATTCATACATATGGAGCCACTACTGTTTTTAATAAGAGAACTGGTTTTACTCTAAACTTCAGGTCCTAATTTGTATTAGCTTTTCTATTTTTTCACTGCATTGTTTTGGTGGCAGAGCATGGCTTGCTTGCTAAGTATCCATGAGACTATGTGTGAAAGATTTTATTTGCACTGGTAACAAAAGAACATAAAGGAGTGAAAATAGTATATAGACATTCCTTTCTAGTCACAATTCCTTTAATATTTCATGATTAAAGTCAGTATTTCAGTTCTAAATTTAGTAGTCACATCTGGCTTCAAGATGGTCTTGGTTAAAGATCCTTTTCCCATCAGAAAAAGTGTAATACATGAAAAATAAAATAAAAGAGGAAAATCAAAATTAAACACAGAGCAATATTTTTAATTAACACATACTACATTATTTTTCTATTACTGTCATAATAAAATACCACAAAATTAGTGGCTCAAAGCAATTTCTACATATTATCTCATATTTATGTATGTCAGAAGTCTTGCAGGTGTATCTGGGTTAATTGCTCTCCATCTTACAAGGTTTTTATTGGGCATCTCTGAGAACAATCTGCTTCAAAGCTCATTTGTTAAGTGGTATATCTAGTTCCTTGAAACTGTAAGACTGATATTTCCTTTTCTGCTTGACTGGCTGTCAATTGGGGGCCATTCTTAACTCTTTTTATTCCTTGAATGCGGGACTGTACATAGTACAGTCAATAATAGCACATCGAATCCTTCTCCTACTTGGAATCTCCCTAATTTTCCTTTCTGCAACATCTCTCTTATTCTATCTGGAGAAGGTTCCTTTTTTTAAAGTGATCTTTTAAGTATCTGGATTGTCCAGTGGGTTGAGCCTATCAAATAATACAGAAAATCTGCCTAGCCTAAGGTTTGTAAACTTACAACTGTAAAGGCTCTTTTGCCAGATAACCTAACATAATCATAGATTCCAGGGATTAGGGTATAAACATCTTTAGGGGAGCCATTTTACTTACCACATCTATTAATCATAATCAAATAAAATAAAATATTTATAAATTAAGCATATAAATATAAAACTGAAATTATAAAAGCAGTAACAGAAAATGTGGTAGATTTTAATTTCATAATATTAGATCAGGGAAGATCATTATCAGCATGATACAACACTCAGAAACCATTTTCAAAAGATAGATATAATAGCCAAGATATGGAAGCAACCTAAGTGTCCATTGATAGATGAATGAATAAAGCAGATGTGGTACATATATACAATGGAATATTATACAACAATAAAAAATAATAAACTCTTGCTATTTGTACAACATGGGTGGACCTAGAAGGTATTATACTAAATAAAATGAGTCAGATAAAGAAAATTACCATACAATTTCACTTATATGTAAAATCTAAAAAAAAAAGTAATAAGCAAACAAAATAAAACAAAACAAAAACAGACTCAGAGAAACAGAGACCAAAGAGATGATTACCAGAAGAGAGGGAGTGGAGATGGGTGAAAAGAGGAAGGAGAATAAAGTCAATAATATTTGATGAGCTCTTTTACTGTGACAGATGATTATTACATTTAGAGGAGTGATCACATTGTAAGGTATAAAAATGGTGAATGACTATATTGTACACCTAAAACTAATATAATATATTATATCCCAACTAAATTTAAATAAAAATATATAAAGAAAAAATAATAAAATAAAAAAATTCATACATTGGAACACCTTAAAAGTTTAGATTTATGAACAGTAAATCAAAATAAAAAAACACAAAATCAAAACACAGATAATATTCTATAAATAACAGACACATGACTAACATCCATAGCTCATATGAAGCAATTAGAATTAGTAATAAAAGACAAAGTTTTGGAAATATAAAAATATATTAACAAGCAATTTATGTAAGAAGCACAAATATACAATAAAAATTTTAAAAATATGTAATATTTCTAAGGCTTAAAACATGCAAAATAGCAATGAAATATCAACTTTTACCTATAAATTGGGAGATTACAATAAATTGATAATAGCTTACACTGCCAAAATGCTGTGAATAAATATCTTTCACATGCAGTTTGTGAGGAAATAAATTGATAACACTTAGGGGAGAGCAACTTGATAACTATTTGAAAACTTTAATATGTTTAAACTTTTTGTAGTATTTATGCAGAAGTGCACAATTATGCAAAGATTAATTTACAAAGATATTCACTAACCATTATTTTAAGCAAGACAAAATTGGAAATAACCAAATATTTTTATTAAAAAAAAGAAAACTATGACACAATTAAAAGAAATAAGCTAATATTGAAATAGGTCAAATAAATATTATTGTATTAATGATAGATAATTATAAAACAGTATAAATGAGTTTTTTTCTACAAGAATTATAATTTTTATGTCAAAAAACTATAATGTTACACATAAAATTATTAGCAATGGTTTACTCTAGGGAGTGGAATTTAGAATATGGAAAATAGATATTTACATTTTACTTTGTATTTCTCACTTTAATTGGATGTTTATGATGAAGACAAGATTATAAGAAAAACATTCTAAAATATGTTATTTTGACATATTTTAAGTATGTTAATTTATATTTAAAGACTAATTATTGACATGCTAATTTGATCACATTTTTAACCATAAAATGTACAATTTTGTTACACTTTTATTGATTTTCTTCTAATATTGATTTTAACATGTAAACATAGAAAACATTGTGGTACTGCATTAAATAACATAAGCAGATATATCTGCATATCAAAAACTTTCCTAAGTTTAAAGTAGCTTTTTTAAGCTTCAGCATTCTTCATTATCAATATTTTGCACATTTTAAGATACACCTATTAAGTTTAGTATTTCAAGGGAAAATTAAAAAGAGAGAGAGAGAGAGAGAGAGAGAGAGAATGGTAACACTAAGAAGCTAATGTACCTAGTAAAATTTAGTTTGTCTTAGATTCTTTTTAAAAATTAGTTACAGAATTTTAGTCATCCTAATTACCATCCCAAGCAAATATAATAGCTATGTGTGGTTTCTAGATAAAAGATAAAAGATTACCAAGTAATAAATATAAGACTCACTATTTAGAATTAGTTCTACTGGGTTTAGATGAGGAAGAATTTAGTAAAGCTAACTATACATTGAGTATTACAAATTAAAAATGTAGTTTTAAAATTTTTGCTTTTGTCAAAAATTTCTAGACAAATCATAAAGGTAAAGCAAAATATTGCATATATTGTATTATTCACAGGCACTTCCTAGAGAAGTGAAATGTTTGTATTCTATAAAAATTCTGACCTTTCAAAATAGCAAGTTTCCTAAACCAATTTTTTAAAAATCAGCATTTTATTTTAAACTCTTAAAATGTCAATTTCAATTTGAAAAGTATCCTTACAGATAAATCTTAAAGCTGTTCTTTTCAGTCTCAATTATTCTTTTTTACTTTCAACTATATATTCAACACAGAAACAGTTTCCAAATAAAAATCTAATGAAAAATTTTCAACGTAAAATAAAACTGGACAATCTAATACAAATTGTATAGTCGGAATGTGATTTATCAACATTCAGAATTAAATTTCTAAAATAGTAAAAAAACTCTCAGTATCTTCTTATTATTCAAAATCAATAATTTTCCATGAGACAAGAAAGTTAGTAGAGAGGATCAAACAGATTTAAGCACCACCTGACTTTTTCTGAAATTATGCAGTCTTTTATCCTTGAAGTAGTGATCTTGAGTAAAAACAGAGTTTCTCAGTCTGTTCTCTGGATTAAATGAACAAGATACCACCGTCTGTATGCTTTGATCTACAGATTTCTTTTGTGGGTCATTTCCAGATGATGGAGTAGCTTCATGAACTGAGCGTTCACTTGGCAAAATTTCAGCTTTTGAATCAATTATATTACAGTAGTTAACTGGAAATATAAGCTGGAAATATAACACAACTCCTTCCTCCCCCAACAGCAGGCCACTGTGGTGGCATATTATAATTATACACAAGCAACTGGTATTCTAATGACCTGAACTAGTGAACTTGGAAAAGGAGAATATCCCTGAACATACTGAGTTATACGCTTCATCATGGTTGGAGGTTGTATATAAATTTCAGTATTTAGATTACTCCAGACACGCTGAAACTGTGGTGCGTGAGGAGGTTCAAAAACCAAAGGACATGGCTGCATATTATAAGCACATAAATTTTGTTTCCTGATTGCAGGGCTCAGTTTCAGCTTTTTATCATGGAATTTATCTGTGATTTTACTATCTTCTGCACATCTACGTCTTTATAAAAGGAAAAAATGCATTGCCTTTGAACACACAAGTTCAATCTGTGATTATCTTCATTTCTTTTACTGAACCATACTTAGCAAAGAAACTTTTGATTTGGGTTTCATCCATCCTGACATAAATTCTACCAACAAAAACAATGTTTGGCATAATTCTGCCTTCACGTAAAATGTATCCATGGCTGGTTGTAGCTGACTAGAACTGGGTTCTGGCCTCTCTGGACATGGTTGAATTCAGTCTCAGAATTTGCAGCAGACTTACCTTCCAAATCACTGATTTGATCCTCTGCCTCATCTAATTTATTGTTGATTCCCTTGAATGTATTCTTCATTTCAGACTGTTTTTTTTAAATGTTTTCTATCTCCATTTTTATGTTTCCTATCTCTGTTGAAGTTCTGAGATTATTCAGCATTCTTATAAACAGTGTTTTGTACTCTGCATTTGGTAGATTGCTTGTCTCTAATATGTTTAGTTCTTTTTCTGGAGCTTTGTTCTGTTCTTTCATTAGAGACATGTTTCTTTGTCTCCTCATTTTGGCTGCCTCTTGGTTTTGTTTCTATGTATTAGCTAGAGGTGCTATGTCTCCTTGCCGGAGCCAGCCAGGCAGAGTCGAACGGTCCTGAGTGGGGGAGCTAGGGTTAGGAAAAAAAGACAGAAAAGAGAGAAAGATCTCGGGAGGGCATACAGTCAAAGCTGCAGCCTC
>CM053505.1:48680680-48764712 GCA_028627145.1 Eidolon dupreanum | reverse complement strand
GACAGGTAAATGTATCCATATTAATGGACCGCCCTGCCACAATACAGCAGTTGGAGTATGAGCAGTAGCTAAAATATATGCAGCCCAAGGTTGACTATAATCTATATATTGAATTTGTTGAGCTTCAATAGCTTTTTCAACTTTTAGTAATGCTTCTCTGCCTGCAGGTGTCAGCTCCCTGCTTGAGGTTGGATCAGAACCTCCCTTTAAAATATCAAATAAAGATTTTAATTCTCCAGAAGTTATTCTTAAGTGAGGTCGAAGCCAATTAATATCTCCTAATAATTTCTGAAAATCATTTAAAGTTTTTAGCTTATCTTTTCTAATCTGAACTTTTTGAGGTAAAATAACCTGAGGATATAATTTATGTCCTAGATATGAATAAGGTGGCTCAGTCTGCACCTTTTCAGGTGCTATAACCAGTCCTTGTTCTTTAAGAGTCTTTTGTAAGTGAGTATAAGATGCTAATAGTATTCCTTCTGATTTATTAGCTAATAATATATCATCCATGTAATGAATTATGTAAACTTCAGGATAAGCCTTCCTAGTCTTGGTTACTGCTTCAGCAACAAACTTTTGACACAAGGTAGGACTATTTGCCATCCCTTGAGGTAAAACTGTTTAATGATATCTCTTCATAGGTTCTTTAAAATTTATAGCTGGTACACTGAATGCAAATTTCTCACAATCTTGAGGTGCCAGAGGAATAGTGAAAAAACAATCTTTTAAATCCAATATGATTTTATAAGTATCTTTTGGAATGGCAGAAGGAATTGGCAAGCCTGGCTGTAAGGCTCCCATGATTTGCATAGTCTCGTTAACTTTTCTTAAATCTTGCAACAGTCTCCATTTTCCTGATTTTTTCTTAATGACAAATATGAGAGAATTCCAAGGTGAATTCGATGGAACAATATGTCCACTGTCGAGCTGTTCCTGTACTAACTGCTCTGCAGCTCTAATTTTCTCTTGATTAAGAGGCCACTGATCCACCCAAACAGGATCATTATTTTTCCATGCTATGGGATCTGCATGGGGTACAGGCTGTTCAGTGACCTCTGCTAAAAATACCCTAGTCCTGTTCTAGGAGGCCTCTGGATAGGCATAATAGGATCTTGACGTCCCTGCCCTTTAGGTCCCAATCCCTGATTTGGTAACATTCCTTGATCAAACATTTGTTGCGTTACAATTTCACTTGGACTATACAAAAAAGCTCCTATTTGTTTCATAACATCACGCCCCCATAGATTAACAGGAAGGCCAGGTACAATATATGGCTGAAAAGTTCCTACATGACCTTCATCATCTTTCCATGAAAGTAAGTCACTACTTTGATTTGGGCTCTGAGTTTGTCCTATCCCCTGTAACTGAGTCCCTGTTGATTGTTTAGCGCAAGTATCAGGCCACTGTTCTGTCCCAAGGACAGACACATCAGCTCCTGTGTCTAAAAGTCCTTGAAACCTTCTTCCTTTAATATTCAAAGTAAGCGTGGGCCTATTAGATCCTATAGCTTGTACCCAATATACATCTGAGGATCCAAACCCTGCGTTACCTCTTTTGACCTTTTGAGATTTATTTCCAATATTAGCCACAGGAATCATAATTAGTTGAGCTATTCTTTGACCTTTTTCAATTTCTGTAATTCCTTTTTGAGAATGTGCCATAATTTTTATTTCCCCTTCATAATCATTATCAGTAACACCTGGAGATACTAACAAACCCTTCATAGTAGTGCTACTTCTCCCCAGCAACAATACCATTGTCCCTTTGGGTAAAGACCCATGAACCCCGGTAGGGAGGGCTTACATTCCCATTTCTGGAATTAATACTGTGTAGGCGGAGGAACTGAGGTCCAGTCCTGCGCTGCCTGGGGTTGCTCGGAAGAGGTCCTGAATGGATTTCCTTGGCTGCTTGGAATTTGCAGTGCCCCAAAATATTGTTGCGGGGCCTGGGGCTGGCCCCTCTGCCAGTTTCCCTGCCACCTTCCTATAGGCTTTCTGTTGGGAGCCCTTTGTAAGGAATTATCAGTTCCTGAAACCCCAAAGGGAGGATAAACATCAGTTCCTGAAATTCCAAGGGAGGAGTTTTTCTCTTGGCCTTATGTTAATCCATGTTAATCACAGCTATTGTTTCTGGATACTTGTGGTTTTGTTTTGAGCAGTTTGTTACTTTGTTACAAGCAGTTTGTCAGTACTCAAGCTGTATAAGTATATGGTCCTAAATAAAGTCGGTGCTGCAGCTTTGACTGTATGCCCTCCCGAGATCTTTCTCTCTTCTCTGTCTTTTTTCCTAACCCTCGCTCCCCCACTCAGGACTGTTCGACTCCAACCGGCTGGCTCCGGCAGCTTTCCATCTTTATCAGTTTTAGATCTACACTCATAATCCCAATGTTTCTACACTTAGGACACAAGCCAGGAGTTGGAGGACCTGGAGGTCCTATCCCTTTCTTATGGGGGCAATCTTTTATCAAATGGCCAGATTGATTACACCCAAAACAAACTCCTGGCTCTCTTCTCCCGGGGCCCTGCCTGCCCTGACGTAACATTTCCTTCATAGATTTTCCTTGCAATGCAGCAGCAATGGCTAGACCTTGAGTATAAGAAGCTCTGATATCCGAGCACATTCTTATATAATCATCCAGTGTCCCCTTCTTCCTAAATGGTATAATAGCAGCTTGACATGCAGAATTAGCATTCTCATATGCTAGCTGTTTAACCAACAAAGATCCAGCATCAGTATCTCCTAACAGCCTATTTGCATTATTAATAATCTGGAAACAAAGTCCTCAAATCTCTCATCTGGACCCTGCCTTACTTTAGACAAATCTTGAGATGCTCCTGTATTTGGCAACTTATACCAAGCCCTCTTGGCTGCAGCACATTTATCTGTGCATAAGCACCTACATCGTACTGCAATTGTTGATTTGCCATGGAATATAATCCTTCTCCTCCAAGCATTTCATATGTTATTTGAAAATTTTGCTATTTAAGTCTGCAGTATGTCTACATTGATCTTGAAACTCTGACTTCCATAGTAAGTAATGTCCCCCGGACAGACTTGCTTTAGCAAGATTTTTCCAGTCATCTGGACACAGAATCAGCAGGCATTGCTTCTAAAATTGCCTGAGTAAATGGAGCTGTTGGCCCATACTCATTGCATGCTGTCTTTAATTCCTTTAATTTTTAAAACTCTATAAGCTGATGATACCTCTCAGGCTGCCCTTGAGCATTTCTTCCCTCCATAACAGGGCACATAAGGTGAAATCCTGATGTATCCTCTCCTCTCGGTCATGCGCCATTCTTAATGCTAATTGTAAAGGAGACATGGGTGGCACAGATGTAACTAATGACAAAGGCTGATGACCTGGAGGTCTTTGCACCACTGCAACTACTGGAGCAGTGGGCTCAAAAGGAGGAGGAGGACCATGGCCTCCTATATTACTAGGATCTCATTGTGGGGCCTGCAAAGGCTGCGGTCCCTGTTGCATTTTTAATTGCTGAATCTGTCCTGCCAAATTAGATATTGTACTTTGCAAACTTTGAATTTCTTTTATCCAAATTTCTTCTTTGCTAGAAGCAAACTCTTCCTTACTAGAAGGAGCACAGGCAGTATCTGCAAGGGCTACAAAGGGATCATCATCATGATGATACCGTGCTGCCTCTTCTTCTAACTCTGCCTGATCTGTTGGGTTTAAATCTTCTTCACTATCCTCCCCATTAAATCCTGCCTCTATAGACATTGGAGGAGCAGAAGGCTCTATCTTAGGCTCCTCTGGTAATGCAGGCTTTTCTTCTTTTGCTGTCTGTTCTCTAATTTTATCTTTCTCATGTCTAGGATCTATGCTATCTTTAATTATATTCCATAAACTAAATGTATCTACAGGCATTTTACAAGGTCCATGGACATTATAATAATCTCTTAACTTTTCCCCTACCTTTTCCCAGGTTTCTATATTTACAGATCCTTCCTCGGGAAAGCAAGGACATATTTCTTCTACAAAATGTAAAAATTCTGTAAGCTTCTGTTTTCCTATTTTTGCTCCCCTTGCTCGGAGCATATTCTTAAGCATATGTACAAAGAGCTCACGGCTATTACCGTTGCCCATCTTACTCCCGCTTGCCGCATCACCTTACCTTGATCGGAGTACTACTGTTACCGTGCGACGCCCTTCACTTTACCCCCCCACTCCTCCCCGTTCTCAGGTCCCTGTTCGGGCGCCACTTCTGCCGGAACCCGCCGGACGGAGTCAAACAGTCCTGAGTGGGGGAGCGAGGGTTAGGAAAAAAGACAGAGAAGAGAGAAAGATCTCGGGATGGCATACAGTCAGAGCTGCAGCACCAAGTTTATTTAGCACCATATACTTATACAGCTTGAGTTCGTGACAAACTGCTCGGAACAAAGTAACAAACTGCTCAAAACAAAACCACAAGTATCCAGAAACAATAGCTGTGATTAACATGGATTAACATAAGGAGAGAGAAACCTCCTCCCTTGGGATTTCAGGAACTGATGCTTCTCCTCCCTTGAAGGTTCCAGGAACTGATAATTCCTTACAAAGGGCTCCCAACACAATTCTTTAAAAAAAGTAACTATTTCTCTTCCAAAAGTAAATGAGATTATTAATCTATGTAATGCCATTGTCTTATACATTTAGTAAGACAAAACAGAGAACTGTCTCAAAATGTATTGCTTAATCATCAAGGTGTTTTAAAAGTATCTCAGAATCCAGAGACAAATGGTTTCTATCAATCCCTATTATTTTAGATTAGAATTTTTGTTTCATATGCTGTTTGACCTTATTTCAGTGATTATTTAAAATCAAATAAACAAATATTAAGATTTAAGAAATCACTATAATTTTTAGCATAAGCAATAACAATAATGCTATTTATAATGCACTGAAGGAAAAGAAAAGGAAGGAAGAAAGTATCAGGGCTGGGGAAAATTTCCCCTAACCCCTTTAATTCTTCTGGCAGGTTGAATAATTCAAATGACATGCAGTAGATTAATGGAAGATAATCTAATTTTAGTATGTATGTACAGTGAATTCACACATGCATGAAAATCCCAAAGACAATGAGACAAAAATACATGACATTTTGGACAAAGGAGAAAGTGGGGGAATGAGGTCTTACATTTCAAAAATGAAAATGAGCAATTTATAAGTGCTCAGAGAGAGTGGCAAACAAATCCTTGCTAGGCAACCTAGAAACAATAAAACACTAAGGTGGGGGGCTGGGGATGGGAGGAATCTAGCTAACGGCCCCCTGCTTGGATCTTTCCTATCAAATGCTAAGGTGAAAGTGCTTAACGTGATTATGATAAGGTTCCCTTCCTGAAGCAGGTTTTTCTAGCCTAATCTCTTTAAGAAAAAAGAGAGGTAAAAAAATCTTTCTGAGTTTGTTCTCCTTTAATTAATTCCAGCTCAAAATAATCTATATGTGAGGGTGGCACATTCTGAGGACATTCATCCTGACCCCCACAGTTTCAAAAAAGAAAGGAAAGAAGAAAACTAAAAATAGGCATGGTGTATGCATAGTGAGCTGTTTTCCTAGATGTAAGAACAATCCTAAAAAAAAATTAAATTAAAAAATTCAAATGAAAACCAGTGATCATATTTAGTTTGTCAAACTAATTAGATATTCAGAAATCAGAAATGTCTCAACTTAAAATATAGAACTGGTATTTATATCAAAGTTTTTTTTTTTGTTGTTGTTGTTGTTTTTTTTTTTTTGCCAAAATTCTTTCTGCACCACTCATTTCTTTCTATCCCAGTAATTTGTCCTGCCTTCCAAATGTCAGCACACTTTCACATTTTGTGGGACTATGTATGCCTATTTCCAACCATTTCAACATACATTTATTAGACAGAATAATGGTACCCAAAGATGCCCATGTCCCAGTCCATGGAACATTTGAATATGTTACCTGAGGTAGCAAAAAGGAGTTTCTAGATACAACGAAGTTGAGGATTCTAAAATGAGAGGATCCTCAGTTATCCAGTGGGCATACTTGTAATCACAAGTGTCCTTAAAGAATCAGAGATGGAGATATATGTGACAATGAAGGCAGAGAGAGAGAGGGAGAGAAGGAGATTTGAAAATGTTACATTTGTAACCACACACAGACTTTATTTCTTTAATATAGCTTTATTCCCCTGATTCAAGCAGACTTTGCCTAGCATAATAGCACCATGACTCACTTATTTCTTCTCTTATCCTTTCACCTTTGCACCTACTGAACATAGATTCCCTTAATCATTAAGCCCTTAGGGTATTAGATTCAGGTCAGCATCAAACAGTCTTAAGAACAAAGTCTCAGGTCTATTGACCATAGAAACAGAGTGTCATCAAGCTAAAGAAAACATCTTGACCTCAGTAGTGTTTCAGCTCCAGACCCATGGAAGCAGAACGACCTTACCAGCCCCATTCCCTCAAAATCAGACAGAACGACACCATGACTGGCATCAGGACTTGAAGTAATGATGAACTGCCTCCTACTCTAGCCCCAGCCAATCAGTAGAGCCCACAACCCCAACTCTTTTCCTTTCGTTACCCTAACTAATGATTTTCCCCCTATATAACCTATCCTCTAGAGGCCATAAGAAAGCCAGGTCTTTGAGCAGTAGCTTACCTGTGTCTCTGGGACTTATAACTTTCTACAATAAAACTTTACTTTCTTTGCTGCAAAATCTGTACATATTTTATTGGATGTGGATGCACACAGGCAGATAGACACTTTTGGCTTTGAAGGTGGAGGAAGGGTCTGGAGCCAAGAAATACAAATTGCCTCTAAAATCTGGAAAAGCCAAGGGACCAAATTATCTTCTAGGGCCTCCAGAAAGAATGCAGCTCTGTTAATGCCTTAATTTTAGCCCAATAACCACCATTTCAGAATTTCATTATCAAGAAATATAAAATAATAAAGTTGTATTGTTTTTAAGTCACTAAATCTATAGAAATTTGTAACAGCAGCAATAAGAAACTATACACTACTCAACAAGCAGAGTGTGTTTCCTTTGTATCAGACTAACATAGGCACGAATAAGACATGTGTTGTAGATTTAGAGCAAAATAAATTATTTTATGTCTTTCTGCTTTGCTTAGCTTTTCATTATCTTGGCTGATATGCACTAAATAAGTTATAGCTCTATATATGTTGATATAATACAAATGCATTTGATGAACCACATTTTTTCCAAATACACACCATGACATTAAAATGGACCATGCAATATTTACCATACTTGCACAGATTTCACTTAAGCAATGTAACATTGACTACTATAGTAAAATGTGAATGTTGACTATGATTTAGAATGAAAATCATTATAGTTTAACAATGAGGAATAAGAATTACATTTTTTTTGGTAAATTATCAAATTTGGACTCTTTTGGAGTCACTAGTATGATATATAATAAGCCACAAAATGAGTATGAAGTAAAGCTCACTGCTTCTCACTTAGGAAATGCCTCCTTAATTAGTTTAAGGATAATGTCTAAACTGTAAAAGTGACTTATTTGGAGGGAGTTCTTGCCATGTAGTGAGTTTCATCTCTCAAGCCTAGAAAAGAGGGCTTCTAGATACCCGTGTGGAAAGATTTGGAATGTGTTCATTGCAGTTAAGAGACAGGGAAGACTGGTCTTATCTAAACCTAAGAAAGTTAAATTGACTGTACACTGGTTAACTTAAAGGAGGCCAAATATTTTACAAATCATAGACTTTTTAGACAGGAACAAACTTTAGAATTATTTCAGTTCAGTTCACAGACTTAAGCGGACAATGAGACAGAGACTAGCAAAGTTAAAAGATTTCCCCACGATCATAATCTGATGTAATGATGGCAAAGTCAAACCAAGAATGCAGTTTTCCTGAGTACTACTTGATGTGCTTTAATGAGATAGTAGAATTATCTTACTTTGTAAATTTATAAGACTATAGAATGTCATCACTCTCCAACTCTCTTTAGAGCTATGAACTTTTGATCAGCTAAAAGCAAGCAAATAGGAGAATTTTGAAATGGAATGTGCTTGCTATTCCAAAATAAATTTGTTTTACACAAATCTATGTAAGAAATTCTGGCAATATTTAGCTTTCAATCTCCACATTTTTTTCTTTTAATTTCAAAAATAAATCAAGGTATTTATGGTAAAAACACCCACTAAGATCTTGATAAATCTTTTACCAAAAAAAAAAAAAAAAAATTATGGGAGGGGGTTTTGAGAAGAATTGTACTTGTAATAAAAATGGAATAATTTCATTTTTAAAGGTGCATTTCTGAATTCTATCATAATGTGATATTTTAAATGTATTCCTTTGGACAATTTTAATGACTTTATGTAAACATTTCAAAGTGACACATGGATATTTGTCTATAGATAAACATTTTTTTAAAGAGTGAATTAAATTCTCAGAGTTTGGCTGAGTAGGGAATTCCCATTCACAAAGGAGAAAAACTCTAAAACAAAACATTGTTTAGTTTAGGATCAATAACTAAATATATTACATTTGCTATGTTTCTTGAGATATAATGTATCCATATTGCACTTTATTGGTAATATTAATAACAATTGTAATACAAATAACATTAATAACTGATTTTTATTGAGCAAATATATCAGTTTCCATTTCTTATATTAATGACATTAAATTGAATGGAATTTTACTGATTGTGAAATTACAAAAAAATGTTGATTTAATATTTATAAATAAAATCTTAATATTTTGTGACTATTTTTTTTCTTTCTAAAATCTGAGCAAACTATTGCAACATTTTTAAAAATTTTGTACTTATCTAATGTAATAACATGTAAGGCTTTCACAGTTTTTAATAAAATATTTTAGGTTTAACTTCTAATACCTAATGGTCATAAGGCAACTTTATTACTACTAATTTCACCAAAATAAAATTTGAGAGTTATACTCAACTTTATTTTTTCTAAGTTTCTGTAAAGAAATGCTCGATATACTAGAAGACTTCTAATTATTATCAAAATTACATATTTTTTACTTTTCAGAATTTACTCCAAATTATTGTCTATCTGAAAAATTGCAACACAGTAAATCACGCAATATTTACCATAGACCTAAGAGAAATGAAGGATTACTTCACCCGTAACAGGTCTTTTCTGTGGTTCCGGGAGCCTTTCATTTTTTTGATTCATAGAGTTTTCTACCAAACCATATATTTATATTTAAAATATTTTTTGATCAACTAACACTGAAAGTTAAAATATACATAAATAATGAATATGTGAAGTTATGATAGGAGATGAAAAACAAATAGTCTAAGCACTTTACATTTATATATTTTTACTGGAAAATTTGACGTGAACATGAGGCAATTTTGCATAATAGTCACATAAAAATTAATTTGACAATTTTGTCATATCTCTACATGTAGCATCTCTTAATTTAATAATTTTAAGGTGTTGGTTACACATTCATAATGACCTTAAATTAATAAGTTAGATAATGAGTCCAAATCTTGTTTCCAAAGGCTAAGTAAATATATACATATGATTATATAAGTGTTCTTTAAAAAATAAAATAGTTTAAAAAGGAGTTATTAGGATATCCAGTACTCTGATAAAATTTTGTATGTTGGTGTTATCTAATTTTTCATAATATTCTTGTATGATCCTTTGTATTTCTGTGGTGTCTTTCATAATTTCCCTTTCATTCTGATTTTGTTTATTTGTGTTCTTTCTCTTTTTTTCTTTAATGAGTTTAATCAGAGGTTTGTAAATTTTATTAAACTTCTCAAAGAACTAGCACTTTGTTGCATTTATTTCTTCTATTGATTTTTTTTCAGTTTCATTTATTTCTGCTTTTTGATTATTTCTTTCCTTCTGCTGAATTTAGGCCTCATTAGTTCTTCCTTTTCTAGTTTTTTAAGATGAAACATTAGATTGTTTATTTGACCTTGTTTTTCTTTTGGAGATAGGCCTATAATGATATGAACTTTTCCCTTATGACTGCCTTTGCCTTGTCCCAAAAGTTTTGATGTTTTGTACTATCATTATCATTCATTTTTACATATTTCTTGATCTCTTTTTTAATTTTTTCTCTAACCCAGTTATTCTTCAGTAGCATGTTGTTTAATCTCCATGTATTTGTGGTTCTTCCTGCTTTCTTTTTTGCAGATGATCTCTAGTTTTAAAGCATTATGATCAGAATATGATTGGTATGATTTCAACTCTCTTATATTTATTGAGGCTATGTCTGTGTCTCAGTGTGTAGTTGATCTCTGAGAATGTTCCATGTGCACTAGAGAAGAACATATAAGTAGCTGTTTTTGGATGGAAGGCTCTGTAAATGTCTATTATGTTCAGTTGATCTAATGTGTAATTTAAGGATGTTATTTCTTTATAGATTTTTTGTTTGAATTATCTGTCCATATCTGACAGTAGGGTATTTAGGTCCTCTACTACGACAGTGTTTTGGTCTGTTTCTCCCTTTAGTTCTGTTGTAAATGCTTTACATATTTTGGGACTTTCTGATTGGGAGCATAGATAGTAATAATTATGTCTTCTTGGTGCATGATTCCCTTTATCATTATGAAGTGTCCCTCAGTATTTCTTTATATTTTTTTATTTTGAAGTCTATTTCGTACAATATTAATGCTGCTATTCCCACTTTTCTCTGAATGCCATTTGCTCGAAATATCATTTTCCACCCTTTCATTTTGAGTCTATATTTGTCTTCGGAGCTGAGATGTAGCCCCTGGAGGAAACATATGGTTGCATTTTGTTTTTAATCCATTCTCCAACTCTGTGCTTTTTTATTGGTGAGTTTATTACTTTTACATTTAGGGTGATTATTGAAATATGAGGTCTTCTTAAAGCTATTTTTTATCTTTTAAAAACATTTTAATTTTTAAAAATTTTTTATCTTTTGCTTTTTCATACCTCGGTGTTTCCATTACTTCCTGGTTCTTTTGTTTCTTTTTTCTTTATTTTGGTTGATTTTGTGGGTTTTCCTTCTGGTCCTTCTTGTTTTATGTCATATACTTTGATTCTGAATTTTTGCATGTGGTTACCATTACGAATATGTAAATGGTAGTTATATATATACAGTCGTCTCGTCTCTTCTGCACCTGCCTTATCTCTGTTCCCCTTTGCGAATTTGGATCTTTGAATCACCCCCTTCTCAGTCATTGTCTCAATTTGTTCGTATCTATGCTGAACATTCATTACTATCTTGCTATAGCAAATCTCTTCTTATTTTAAGCTAGTAATGCCCTATTTCTAGTAAAGGTTATGCTCCTCTGCTTTTATCCGTCTGCTAGTCACTTACTCTTAATTTTGTATTTTTTTTGGTCATTTTTTAGGTGGGCTGACCCCTTTTAGTATATCCTGTAGTGCAGGCCTTGTAGTGCAGAATTCCCTTAAGTTTTGTATGCATGGAAAGGTCTTTATTTCTCCTTCATATCTAAAGGGGAGCTTAGTTGGATACATTATTCTTGGCTGGTAGTTCCTTTCATTTAATAGTTTGAATATTTGATTTCACTCCTTTCTGGCTTAAAAGGTTTGTGCTAAGAATTCCAACGTTAATCTAATGGGTTTTCTTTTATAGTTTACCATCTTCTTTTCCCTGGTTGCCCTGAGAATTCTGTCTTTTCCGTTGATTTTTGATAATTTTAATATTATACTCCTTGGTAAAGATGTTTTTGGGTTGAGATAATTGGGTGTTCTGTTGATTTCTTGAGTTCCAAGCTCTAGCTTAGACCTTAGATTTGGGAAATTCTCGTCAACTATTTGTCTGAAAATGCTTTCTAATCCCTGCTTCTTTTCCTCCCCTTTGAGAATTCCCATTATTCTTATGTTTCCTCTCCTGATGGTATCAGCTAGTTCTTAGATTTCTTTTTTCTTTATTTTTCTTCAATTTCTCTCTTCTTCCTTCTATTTCTAGATTTCTGTCTTTGATATCACTGATCCTTTCTTCCATTTAGTCGACTCTATTTCCCAAGCTTGCTATTTCATTTTTCAACTCTTGCAGTGTTTTTTAATCCCCAGAAATTCTATTTAGTTCTTTTTAAGGGTTTCAATCTCCTTGTTCTACTTATCTAGGTGTTTTTTTAAATTCCCGAAATGGTTGATATGACTCATTTCTTAACTCACTGAGTTTTTTCAGAAGTACCATCCTGAATTCTCTGTCATTTAAGTCACATATTTCTTTGTCTCTAAGCTTATTTTCTGGAGATTTTTCTCCTTTCTTCTGAGATGCCTTATCACCTTGGTTGTTCATGGTGTTTTTTGGGCATTAATGTGAGTGTATTTTGCTGTTTTTCCAGAAAAAAGATTTATTATATAAAGGTCTCTCTTTAGCCTGCTGCAAAGAAGGCACTTTTATTTTGGTTTCCAATAGGTGGCGTCTAAGCCTCTTAGATTCCTGCTTTATATAAAGCCTTAATAATGCCTTTTTAAAACTTTCTTATAGATATTTAATCATGCTTGCTACCCTCAGTTTCAGTCCCTGTTAGTGTCAGTGACAGTCTTGGCAGCCAGCATTTGCTCAGATTTCCCTGGGGCTCTGCAGTGATTGGTCTTGGAGGTTATGTGGGTGGTGCATGCCCTCTGGGTTGGGAGTTGGGTGCTGTGGCTCAGCCTCAGATTTGCAACCTTGGCTGGTAAAAATCAACTGTTGTTTCTCTGCAGTCCCATCTCACTTCTCTGAATTCTGCCCTCATGATTGGGTCCTGCTGCTGGCTGTGTGGAACTCACAGTACCCCCAGGCAGGGCTGTTCAGGGAAGTCACTACACGAACTTGCCGCACTTCCTCCCCTCCCCTTCCCTCTACAGGGAGCTCTGGCAGCTGCAAGACGCAGTTTCTTTATTTCTTCCAGTCCATCACCCAACATCCCACGTTCTGAACTGTGGTAGCTCTTACGGGCAGTTCCCATGCTCAGACGTGTGGTGTGCAGTTTGGGTGATTTTTGCTGAGTTTTAGATGTTCGGCTTATCGTTGTTTCAAGGGGAGAGATCTGAGGATATCTCTTAATCTGCCACGTTTCCCAGGATCCTCCAAGTTAGATTTTTTTAGTGGCGGTATCGATAGCAATCACTACATTGGTAGGTTCCTCATTCCGTTCTCTCCCTTTAGGCTAAGTAATGAAAGCTGGAAGTTTAGGCCTACAATACAAAACGGAAGTTTTTGTACCATAGAAAAAGATCCTCAGACTATTTATGAATCTGGGAATTTTCATGGGAACTGTTATAAAGCTGTCCTTCACTACTCTGAGAGAAGGCCCAATTTACTTATTTTTTGATCACTTTTGGAATCTCCATGTTAATTCAATAGTAATTCAATAGCTTTAGGTTTTCATTTGTTCTATCCAAGTACGTGTGTGTGTTTGTTGTGTATGGGTGTGTAAATATATGTAAATATACTATTGCAAAATCTTCAATTTGCTATTTGTTCCAGCCTGCTAGTCATATAATATACTATCCAGATGAGAAATTATCATTTAAATAGCCCAGTAGAAAATTTTATATAAACTTTCCAGATCTGCTGAAGAGAGCCTTTGATAGTGGAGATGATTTAAATTACTGCTTATTTAGAACCTTTCTGAGAATATTTGCCTGTCAGCTCAGTCTTTAACATGGAGCTAATTAGGGGTATTTTGACCACAAATAATGACTGCTAAGTCCAGTAACAATGCACACTGAATGATTAAAGTGCCTCAGAAGCAAAAATAAAAATACATTTTTCATTTGGGGTGTAAAAGTGTAAAAGTGCATTTCAGTAACATCTTCCTTATTCACACACACCCCCTTCTTCGGCCGTGACTACTTTGGAAAATATGTTGTTATGGGTTAATACTTGTTATGGGTTAATAATATCAATTCCTCCGTAAGCTAGTCCCAAGGACAGGACAGAGAGTGACATCTTCAGGTGCCAGCTGCCTGGGAGAAAATAGCTTCCAAGGCTCCCAAGAAGAGAAACAAAAACAATGTTGCTGCCGAGGTACAGATAACCAAACTGTCTAATTAGACGCTAACAGCCAACCTCTGCTTCTGTAATCTGCTTTCTCGCCTAATCAAAGCCCACCAAGGCATAGTTTGAGGCTATATAAGCTGACCCCTACAGAGGCTCGGGGCTGATTCTCTAGTAGGGAGAGTCAGTCGCCGGCTGGCTAATAAAGGCTCATAATTAATCTTAATTGGCTCTGTGGGTCTTAGATTTGTTCGCGCCACAACAGGGGGTATTTACTTTTCTGCTTTTGAGAGCATAGATTAAATTAGATTATTTATTTATTTATTATGGTGACATTTGTTAACAAAATCCAGTAAGTTTCTGGTATACAAGTTTTTAGAATTATTTATTATTATTTACGCTTACAACACATGGCCTTCCTAGGTGATCTCCCATTCAAGTACTAACCAGGCCCAACCCTGCTTAGCTTCTGAGATCAGACATCAGACTTGTTCAGGGTGGCATGGCTGTAGGCTATGGACCGTGGCTCCATTGGGTGGTGAACCCAGGACCTTCTGTGTGTAAAGCAGACATGCTAACTGCTACACTATGCAACCACATCCTCTGGCATACAATTTAACAGCAAGTTAAATTGTGTGTTCACTGCCCTATTTCTGACCTTTCTATTATGCTTCCATTGCTTCTACTACTGTGCTACTAATCACACTGATTTATTTTTATAATTGAACTTAATGTATATTTTAATATTAGGCAAGGTATATTACTTTTCATTGCTTTTTTCTCCAATTTTATTTTAGTTAATAAGAGTATAAATGAAAATTCTTCTATTCCTCCTCTTGTATCAGTTCATTATTTTTACATTTGTTGAGGTCATATTATTGAATTCATACAAAATTAGAATTACTATGTTAGAGATGAGTAGAACCTATTTATATGTACATCTCCAGTAATAATTTTGGCCTTAAAGTCTATTTTATTTCTATTTTTGTCTGATATCTTAACTAAGTTAATGTTCTCTTGATTTATTTTTGTGTCATTTATCTTTTTTATCATGCCACCTTTAACCTCTTTGTGTTGTGTTTTTACCTTTTTTTCTTTTTATTAAAACAGAACATGCATATACAAGGTAAATTATAGCTACACAGTTTGTTAAAAGTCACTTAAGTTACCAACACCCAGATCAAGTAGCACCATTATCAATTTCCTAGAATCCACTCTTTTGCTCTTTCAGGTGATTTTTCTTTGGGATAATTGTTTTTGACTTCTCATATAGTTTTTGAAAATTTTTACTCTGAAATTACAAATAGAACATAACATAAATCATCAATGGGGAGCTTGATGGTCACTCATGTAACCAGCAATCATAATAAGGAACGGAATATCACCAAAAATCAGGAAGCCTCTCTTTTACTCCCTTTCAATCACCTTGATTTATAACACTATAGATTAGTGGATTTCTTTGTTTGGTTTTTTTTTTTTTTTTTTTTGGATTTTATGTAAAAGAAAACAGAGCATTTTTTTTCATCTGATATGTTTTACTTAACCATAAGGATTCATTTATATTATTGGAATAGTATTTATTGGGATAATATTATTGGGATTCATTCATATTATGGAACATAGTTATAGTTGGTCCTAATAATCCATTGTATAAATATATCCAAAAATATTTATGCATTTTATGACATTCATCTATTTGTGTATTGCCCAGTTTCGGTCTATTACTAATATTGCTGCATCAAACAACCTTGCACATGTTGTTTAAAAACATATATATGCATTTATTTAGATATATCTCTAGGAGTAAAATTGCTTGGTCATTGGGGATATATATTTATAATTTATGTATTTATATACTGATTTATATTTGGTATTAGTAGATACTGCCAAACTGTTTTACAAACTTGTTGTACCAAAACACTTCCAGCAATATTAGAGTTCTAGTTTTTCTACATCCTCACAAACACTTGATATTTTATTTTAGTTTAGCCATTCTAGTGAGTACATTGTTCCTCATTATGGTTTTAATTTACAATTCCTTTATAGCTAATAAAGTTAAATACATTTTCATATGCTTGTTGACTATTTAGATTGCTTCTTTTCTGATGTGTCTCTCAAATCTTTTTTTTTCTTTTTTCTCTCTTAAATTGTCATTTTTTCTCTATGTACTACTTTTTCTTGCACTTAATGATGTCTTTTGATAAACAGAAGTTATTAATCTTAATAAAATTTAATCTATTTCCACTGTATGGTTAGCACTTTCCTACTTTAAGAAGTTAAAAAAGTTCTTTGTTTTAAACTTTATTATTTTTCACATTTTACTCTACAATCCATTTGGAATTGATTTATTTGAATGGTGTTAAATAGAGGTCGATATTCATTCTTTCCATTACCATTATCAGAAAGAATATTATGTCCACATTGTACTGACATGACATATTTATCATAAATATATGACCACTTAGACGTAGATCTGCTCTGAACTGTATATTGCTCTTTTGAATATATCTGATATTAATAACATATACTTGGGTTTTGTTTTTATATCCATTATGACTTTTTTTGTCTCTTACCTTTAGTCCATTTATGTTTAATAAAGTAATTACATATTTTAATCTAATTATTTGTTTTCTATTTGTTATTTTTAACATATATTTTCTCTTCTGTTTTCTTAATTGATTATTTTTCTATTTTATTTTTTTTCTACTGGTTTGAATATTATGCATATGCCTTTTTTTTTTTTTTTTTGCTTCTCTAGAAACTTTGGTGTATACTTTTCACAACTGAAATTGGAAAGTCAATAATTTAATTTCAATAACCCCCTTTTGACATATATGATCTCATCAATTATTTTACAGATTTTTTGTTAAATCTCAGAAGACATTATTATTGTTGTATTATGTTAGTGTATATTTAGAAGACATAAATATTTATAGCTTTCTCTTTACCTTAGTTTCAACTATCCTTGATCTTCCAACTGAAATAATTTCCTTTTTGCCTTAATAAGAGATACTAATTTATTTTGTAACATTATGCTGACAAAATATTTTTGTAAGAGTGTGAACTCTGTTTTTCCCAAAATATATTGTCTTTACTAATATCTTTCCAAATTTTATTTAAGACTTTCAAATTTTAACAAAGTTAAACATTTTATAGTGAATACTTTTATACTTACTAACTTTATTCTATTTTTAGTATTTTAATGTTTTTTAAATCACATATCTATTAATTATTAATCCATCATTTCTTTTGTATTTTAAAATACACATCTTTTTAAAAAAATGCTATAGCATTAATATCATTAACTAGAATTTGTTGTTTTTTTTTTTTGAGAGACAGTTTACACATTACAACCTAGTTTTTTTCTATCATGAATAAATAAATATTCTTATACTAGTCTTTGTAAGACATGTTTTCATTTCTTAGGTGAATACCTTAGAGAGAAGTTACTGAATTATACTATAGGTATAAGTTAAGCTTTATAAGAAACTGACTGTAGTAGCCAGCCTTCAAGATATCCCCTGCTGATCTTCATATTCTGGTATCTGTATCCTACTGTAGCCTCCTTCCACATTAAAGAGTACTGAGTTGTGTTAATAAGTAAGATATTACATAAATGATAATATGTGAGTTTTAAGGCTAGGCCATAAAAGGAATTAGAAATTCAATCTTGTTCTCTTAGATTAGTTGTTCTGGGAGAAGCAAGCTACTGTGCTATGAGGACATTTAAACAGGTTTATGCAAAAGTCTACATGGTGAGAAAGTGAATCTTTCTACTGAAAGGTAGCATAAACTTTACTATGCATGTGAATAAACTACTTTAGAAGTAGAACTTCTAGCTTTCAGATGACTACAACCCTATCAGGTGTCTCAGCTGGAACTTTAAGCCAGCTAACCTACTCTCAAATTACCAATGGAAACAATGTGAAACAGTGAAATCTTATTGTTGTTTTAACCTTGTAAGTTTTACAATGATTTTTTATGCAAAGATATTTTTTTTCCCTAAATGGTTGTACCATTATATATTCTCTCTAGCAGTGAATAGAAGTTATGGTTGTTTCATACCACTGCCAATATTTGCTGTTTTTAGTGTTTTATAATTATTCTTTTGTTTGGAACATTCCTTTGTTTTTGTTTGTTTGTTTGCTTTCTCATTTTTCTTGATTCTCTGTTTTGATTTCTTCTCATTATATAATACAGCTACCTCTCCCAGTCCTGACAGATAGAACTTGTGAAAAAGATAAACTTCATTACCATCCTTTGTGATTGTCCAAGCTGCTTTATTTTTCCTTAGTGGCTCCCAGTAGTTGAGGGTGTATCAAGACCCGTCAGTGACCCAAAAAGGTGGATCAATCAGCACCTAGATTCCGGGTGATAAGAAGCTGGACCCTCAAACAACAGCTTGGAGATTATGTAGGTAAACCCCTTTTGGGGAGAAACTGGGAGATGGGTGTTTTTCCCTGCTTTCTTTGTGCTGGGCATGGGTGTATAGCCATGGGGGTGTGCTCTTATGCTTGTTAAGAACTGCTTTTGCTTGCTACAGTCTTGTGGAATTTGTGAATGCAAGGTCTATTGGCTATAAGAGGCAGGTGATCTGGGGACCTGCTCCTTAGGTAGCAACCACAAAAGCTGGAACTCCAGACATGTCTACATGCCCCTTCCATGGAGATATAGGAAACTTGGTTTTACTGTTGGAGTGAGTTGGAGGTAAAAAGTAGGAGAGGTGTCTTCCAGCTTCCCTGGTCTCTGGGAAGCATCACAGCCAGCCCAAAGAAGTGTGCTAATGTTAGAAGCTTGACCTTCAGGCAGCATCTTATAAAGTATGCAGATAGGCCCCTTTTGGGCAAGAACTAAAATATGGGCATTTTTGCCTGTTCTCTCTGCATGATCCCTGAGTATAGCCATTGTGAGAGTTCATGCACCCATTGAGAACTGCTTTTTTTGTTTGCTATAATCCCATGGGTCTCATGGAACCCCGTTGACTTTCAGAGCTGGGTGTTTTGGTGAGCCACTCCCTGGGTGGAAATCTTAAAACTTGGAACGCTAAATGTGGGGTCCAATTCTTTTGCTCATCATGGAGAATTTGAGAGTTAGAGGTTCCCTCCTGATCATATGGTACTGTGCTAGGTTTGAGGGTTTTGATGAGTTTTTTTTTTTTTTTTTAATATTGTTATAAGTATTTTTCGTCAGTCGATGTCTTAGAGTTGATTACCTAGTTTCTAAATCTGTTTCAGAGGACATTGCTCCAACCGTAACTGTACATTTGGTGCCTCTATGGGAGGAGGGGAGCTTAGGAGCCTCCTATGTTGCCATCTTGGTTGACTTCTCAGGAATATATATTCTTGATACAAGTTGTTGGAAGCCGTTTTCAGACTTGAGAGCCAAGCAGGATATTCGCACAGTAAAGCTAAAAGTCTGCTGCACAGTAAAGCTAAAAGTCTGCTGACACAAAAGAACACCTGGAGAAGGGAACAGAGAAGTTGACTGTTCCTTGACCTTAAAAAAAAGGGATGCGGAGTGCCAAGATAGCGTTAGGCTCCCTGTGTAACGTTAACAAGGTTATTGTGCATAACTAACATTTTTTGAGCTGTTTCCCATGCTTGCTAGGGTATATCAGGACGGTGCTAAATAAACTTGGGGCTGCAGCTTTGACTGTATGCCCTCCCGAGATCTTTTTCTCTTCTCTGTCTTTTTTCCTAGCCCTCGCTCTCCCACTCAGGACTGTTCGACTCCGTCCGGCTGGTTCTGGCAACAAGTAATCTTTAGATTTAGTTATTTTTTTTAAATATTTTCTTCCAGCCTATAGCTTGACTTCATTTTCTTAATGATGTCTTTGATCAGCAGAAGATTTTTTTTATTTATTTTTTTAATTTTAATTTGAAGTTTAATTTGTCATTTTCTTCTATGTGGTTATTGTTTTCTATTTCCCAACTAACAAAACTCTGAGTCATTAAGACATTTTCCTGTGTTTTTTTTTTCTAAAGATTTTATGGATTTAGCTTTTATTTTTAGGTCTATAATCTATCTCAAGTGAATTTTTGTATATAGTATGAAGTAGCAGTTATGCTTTTTTCCTCATCTATGAATATCCACTTATTCCAGCACTATTCATTAAAACTGTTTTTTCCCCCCACAGGACTGTTTCAATACATTTGTTGAAAATAAAATAACTGTGTTAGTGTCAGCCAACTTCTGCACTCTCAATTCTGTTACATTAAATGATTTGTCTTTCTGGCATTTTCACACAATTTTAATTTTTGTAACTTTAGAATAAATCTTTAAGTTAGGTAGTGCAAGATTTCCAAATAGTTTATTCATTTTAAGGTCTACTTTGGAATTCCTGTGATCTTTGTATTTCCATATATATTTTTGATTTGTATCATTAAATTCTAGCCATTACAATCTCTCAAAAAAATGCAAAACAAGCAAAATTTGGGGAGGGAGGCTTATTATTGAAAATGCATTGAATTTATACATTAATAGAAATAAATATTTTTTATTAATGATTTTGAATCTTTTAATTCAGGAATAGCTCTCTTCAAAACATAAATAATCAAAGAATGAGACTAATAGGAACTGAAGATTTACAGCAACAACCATCCTACTGAGCATGGATTTTCTTCATCTCGGTCTGGACCTTCCCCAAATTGTTGATATACACACAGTAAGAGGTATTGGCTATAATATAGGCTTTGCCCTGTTCTGCCGACAGTTAATAAAGGATAATCTGGTTATCCATCACCAACTTGGCTAATTATTTTAGTGACTCTTGTTGCTCCTAAATGGCTTGGGCAATAGCATTAGCCATTTCCACAATGGTTAAAGAGAGATTGCGTATCATCTTTTCTAGGGTCTGTAAGCCTGTGCCCAGTATTAAAATGCAGGCAGCTTAGTGGAAGCAACTGTCAGTTTACAACACTCATGGAAGAGTACCATGTGACGCTCTGTGATGGGCCAGCAGAGTGAAGCTCCTCTAACCCTTCGTGTGGTTGGCTACAAAAATAATGGGTTTTAGAACCCTGAGGAAGCAAGACCCTTTTTTAGGAGGAATGCATTCCATTGCCTATTGAGGTCCACAAAGAAACCTCAGGGAGCACAAGTCATCCCCCACTAGGGTTAGGTTTTTATATTGTTGGGTACTCTAGTTACATGCTGTCTCTGACTACTTTTGCCAGCTTGTGACACGAAGAGAAAGAATATACATCTGCTCCCATCAAAAGTATCAATACAATACAACATCTGATGAGTGAAAGATTCTTTACATTCATATTAAAGGTGGATATCAAAGCAAGGGACACTGAAAAAATCTTGCACTAAAATTTGTATCATGGAGCCATTTGGTAGCCTGATCCACTGATGGCCCAAGAAAGTTAGTTCATAATGTATTGGCCAGGCTGCCATGATGAGATGCTGAGAGAAAAGATTTCAGCCTTGGATGGTAGATCCAGCACCATTTCAGGTCACCCCTTTTTGCTACAGCAGTGCTGATTTTGATGAGAGTGTTGTCAATCTGAGCATCACCAGAAGTCCTGAAAGGACTAAAAAGAGAGTGGTCAGTGCCTCCTCTACCCTCTCCACCAGTCTTATACCTTCCAAGACCAGTGATGTTTCTGTCTTATCGCTTGAGGTGTGGAGTGTCTGGAAAAAGTCCTCCAGGACATGTGTCCTGACCCGAGGTCCACTGCCTCAATAGGAACCCATTGCCCTTTCTAGTTCATCCAAAACTTTCTGCCCCATCATCTAATCCCAGCAATGAAGTTACGTCTGATACTTTTTATGTCCTATAATGTTGCCCAATTGCATAGGGGAGTAAGGAATTCCTGAAGCAGCCAGGAGAATTCAGTATCACAATGTTCTATGACACCCTCTCCTTTTCCATGGGGTCTGAAAATAGGTAAGCATCCTGTTGTAACATGACTTTCAAATTGGAGCAAGGAGGAGCTTGTGTAAAACACTCTTCTTACCAACACCTTGTGTTTTGAGTCTTTCTTGGCACTTCTCAATCTGTATAAGTTGTGGCAGGCCAATATCCATGGGTCTCTGCTTCTGGTGGGTGGTATTGTTATGATCTTTGGCATTCTCTATTAAGTGAAAATCCTCACTTGGGATTGGTAGCTGGATCTTCCCATTCCACACAAATATCTCTTTTTTAATAGGTAAGTGTTTTTAAAAATAATTTTTATATTTTATTTTTTTCAATTCTAGTTGACATATGATATATTAGTTTCAGGCATACAACACAGTAATTTGACAATTATATAACTTACAAAATGATCACCTCAAAAATCCAGTACCCATTCGACACCATACGTAGTTATTACGATACTACTGACTATATTTCCTATGTTATACTTTACATAACCATAACCATTTTGTAACTATCAATTTGTACCTCTTAACCCTCTCTCCCTTTCACCTATCCCTTACCCCCTAACCTACAACCATCAAAATGCTCTCTGTGTCTATGAGCTTGTTTCTGTTGTTTGTTTATCTTGTTCTCTAGATTCCACATATGACATTTGTCTTTCTCTGTCTGACTTACTCCACTCAGCACTATACCCTCTAGGTTCATCCATGTTGTTGCAGATGGCAAGGTTTCATTTTTTTATGGTTGAGTAATATTCTATTGTATGTATGTATTACATCTTCTTTATCCATTCATCCACTGATGGTCACCCGGGTTGCCTCCATATCTTGACTTTTATAAATAATGCTATAATGAATATATAGATGCACATGTTCCTTTGAAGTAGTGTTTTGGGTATCTTTGGATAAATATCCAGAAATGGGATTACTGAATCCTTCTTGTCTCTTGTTATAGCCTTTGTTTTAAAGTTTATTTTGTGTGCTATTAGCATTGCTACTCTAGTTTTTTGTTTTTGTTTCCATTTTCATAAAATAATCTCTTTTCATCTCTTTACTTTCAGTCTGTGTGTGTCATTTGATCTGAAGTGGGTCTCTTGTAGACAACATATGCGTAGATCTTGTTTTTTATTCATTCAGCTACCCTATGTCATTTGATTGGAGCATTTAATACATTTACATTTAAAGTAATTATTTATAGGTACATACTTATTGCCATTTTATTAGTAGTATTTATGGGTTCCCCTTCCTCTTCTTACAGAAGTCCCTTTAATATTTATTGTAATTCTGGCTTGTTGGTCATGAATTCCTTCAGCTTTTTCCTGTCTTGGAAGCTCTTTATCACACCTTCAATTTTCATTAATAGCCTTACTGGATAGAGCAGTATTGTTTTTGTTTTTCATCGCTTTGAGTATTTCTTGCCAATTTCTTCTAGCCTGAAAAGTTTCTGTTGAAAAATCAGCTGACATTCTTATGGTAGTACCCTTGTAAGTAACTAGCTATCTTTCTCTTGCTGCTTTTAGGATTCTCTCTTTACCTTTACCCTTGGCATTTTGATGATGATGTGTCTTGGTGTGGGTCTATGTGGGTTCCTCTTATTTGAGACTCTATGCTTCCTGGACTTGTATGTCTATTTCCTTCACCAGGTTAGGGAAGTTTGCTGTCATTATTTCTTCAAATAAGTTCTCAATCCCTTGCTCTCTCTCTTATCCTTCTGTTATCCCTATAATGGGGATGTTGGTACATTTTATGTTGTCCCAGAAGTCTCTTAAACTTCCCTCATTTTTTAAAATTCTTTTCTTTTTTGCTTTTTCAATTGTGTGCTTCCTGCTACCTTGCATTCCAACTCGCTGATTCAGTCTTTCACTTCATCTAATCTATTTTGATTCCTTCTAGTGTATGCTTCATTTCAGTTATTATAGTCTTCATTTCTGATTGATTCTTTTTTATAGTTTCTATGTCCCTTTTTATGCTTACTATCTTTCTGTTGAAATCCTCACTGAGATTATCTATTCTCCTTCTAAGTTCATTGAACATTCTTATAACGAGTGTTTCAAATTCTGTCTCTGGTAGGTTGCTTGCCTTCATTTTGTTTATTTTTTTCTTTTCTGGAGTTTTCTCCTTTTATTTTGTTTAAGGCATGTTTATTTGTTTTCTTATTTTAGTTTCCTCTCTGTGTTTGTTTCTATGCATGAAGAAGATTTGTTATATCTCCCAGCTTTGGCCAGGTGGTCTTATATAGTAGTTGTCTTGTGTGGTCCAGTGGTGCAGTCTCCCCAATCACCTGCACCAGGGGCTCTGTGTGTATTCCTTCCGTGATTGTGTGTGTTCTCCTGTTTTAGCTAAGATCTGATTGCTTTTAGAACGTCAGTAGATGGGATTGGCTCTTGGGCTGACTGGCTGTAAGGATTGACCATGCCCACGATGTATGAGATGATATGTGGAGTCTTACCCCATGGACTGGGATTTGCCCCAACAGTTTGTTGTACCTGTTGGGACCATTTTGGGTGTGAAATTTATGGGCATAGTCAGGTTGTGCTGTATTATGATCTGATGCCAGCCTTCAGGTATGTTAGTTCTGTGTCCCCTTGGGAGGGACTCCCGTGTAGGCCAAGTTCAGCCACTGCCTTTGATTGCTTTGGATTACCTGGTAGGAGCTACAAAGCGATCTGCAAATGATTGCTGCATATTCTGAGTCTGGAGGCAAATGGAAGAAACCACACTGAGATCCTAGGTCAGTTACCTCCAGTACCAGGCCAGGGGTAGCTTAGCAAAAGTACTAGTGCACCTTAAGGCCTGAGGCTGCCTGCCAGCTGCCCATATGATTCTGCAGCTGAAATAGCTTTTGGGTGATACATGAGATGGTTGAGACGGGAAATCAGGGAGTCACTGGGGTAAAGCGAGCAGAATTCACCCGTCCAATGCAGAGTCAGGTTTTATGCCGGTCCTAAATCTGCACCTTCCTGTAAAAGTCTCAGATCACAGCAAGGCCAGCTGCAATCTGTCTCAGGCTCACAGATCCCTGTGATCTGCTCAAGAGACACTGCAACTCTGGCTGGCACCAGTGACCCATCACCAAAAACCTCCCCCCAAATATGTGGGCTGTGCGTAGGCCACGTGAACTTTAGGCTGCTGGCTGCCAATGAATGCGCAGCTCAGAGAAGGTTCAGGATGAGGTAGACTGCCAAGCAACAGACCCGCTGCAACCAATTTGTGGGCTGGGTGGGGTGGGCCCCAGAGAGACACAGGGTGGAGCAGGCCAATCTCACCAGGCCAATACAGTTTCAGAATTGGCTGTGCAAGGGGAGGGTTCAGCACAGGCAAAATAGTGCCTGTCTGTAGACTGCCTCACAGAGGGGCTCGACAAAAGTGCAATGGCAGCTGCCCTCACCCTGGTGCCGCTCAACTCAATCTTTCCCTGTATGTCTCTTTCACCTCCCAAGCTGTTGACCCTTTGCCAGAGCCCAGGGCCAGTATCTGTGAGTGAGTGAGTGAGTGAGTGAGTGAGTGAGTGAGTGAATGAGTCTGTGTGTGGCTTCTTTTAGGGGACCATCTGGGTTTTTGGGTTCTTTCCATCTAACCCAGAAGGCCAAAATCTCCACTGATTTTTACAGTCAGATTTTGTGGGAACTCTTCTTTCTGGCATTGGAAATCTAGGCTGGGGAGTCCCTGTGTGGAGTTGGGACCCATCCTTCCTTCGTGGGGTCCTCTGCAGCTGCACTCTCCCTTACAGCACTCAATCACAATGAGCGGGTACAGGACCAGCCTACTTTGTGTCTCCACCCCTCCAACAAGTCTTGATGTGGCTTTTTCTTTATATTCTCAGATGTATGTGTTATGATCAGCTAGACTTCAGGTGGTTCTCCAAGTTGTTTGTTTTATAATTTGATTGTAATATTAATGTGGTCATAGAAGAGGCAAACCCCGCTTTTACTTAGCCTACTATTTTGACCTCCGTAGTCCATTTTTATCTGGTGGGATATTCCAATTTTTCTTATTGATTTGCAAATTTTTTCTTTCCTGCATCATGTATTAAATATCTGCAGTTTGTATTTGCTATTAAAGAGAAAATTAATGAGGTAGATTTAGAAGCTGTGTCTTAAAATGTTCTAGGCAATGAAGAATACCTCTAAACATGGAATTTCTATGCAATAAGATTTGGTCCTAAAAGTGGATTGAAACACTGCTTACATAATTAGGAGAAGAGCATTTTGTAAAAGCTGATGCCAAGCTAGTTTTTACAGCTTTTAGAAGTTAACGCTGTTAATGATCAGCTCAAAATGATTATAATTTTATCCAACAATATTTTGAGGATACATATCCTAAATTGTTTTGGATCAACAAAGTCTATTTTATCCCCTTTTAAATTGCCTATTTCCTTTGGGGACCAGAGATTTATTTTATTTTCCCTACAGTGTTGATGTTAAACAATTTTTAATTGCCTATAAGTAGAAAAACTCTAGTGAAAAAGAAATTATATATTCGACTCTCATAAAGAACTACTGAAGTGTGTGTGTGTGTGTGTGTGTGTGTGAGTGAGTGTTTTATGAAGCTAGATGCTTCCTCATAGATTCCAAATGTTTTCAATAGTTTTAATTTTTTTTCTACGCTTGATCTTAACAATCTTAATGTGGCACTCTGGTTTTTTGTTTCAATGTCATTTTGCTTTTTTAAAACCTGTGAAAGGTCATAGTGGCAAACTACTTAATTATTTAATGCATGTGTGGCAATGAAAACTGTCCATCTGAATAAATAAAATTAAATGTTAATAAGAAACTGACTCTATAATTTGGCTGTTTCAAATTATTACATTCATATTCACCAGAAAAAAAATTGCAAAACCAGTGTTGTGTTAAATTTGAAGGCCTCCAGTTCAAGAAGAATAATTATAATTGCCATGTAAGGTACATTTTTAAAGCTAGCAGGATTGACAAAAGATTAACTTCCCAGACACCACATAGAAGATTCAATGCACTGGCTTATAAAACTTTGTCCAAATTTGTTTGATATAACCTTTGGAAATGCTCCATATTTGTTCTTTCAATCTAGATTCGTGCACTAAAATATAAAATTAAATTGAGTTTTCACTTCTTTTTGATATAAAATATAAACATTTAGAGCATTAAATGTACAAATGAGACACAGATTACTCTAAATTTCAGTAAGACTGGTTCATTATAACAGTTCTCACATGTAAAAGTATTAAGATGTCATAAATTTAACATGGTCATATGCTATAAAGCCCCAAAGTATTATAATTAAAAAGAAAATTTGTAATTTATTTAAACTTAATGTTGCATTTAACACTTTATTGCACACTCTCTCTGTACCTTATATCTATTAAACCCATTGTGAGTCATTGAGAAAATATTAATATTTGTCAGAGGGCAATAACATAAAGTAAATTTTCATCTTTATTGTATTTCATCTTAGCCTATGAGGTGATTCATTCTTAAGACTTTTTTTATAGTACCAAGTAGTTATAATGACTATATTAATATAGTTTCTAATGGAAGCTTCCATTAGGACAGTGTCCAAATTATGTAGCTCCAGCAATGCTATTTTTCTGTATTTTGTTATCCATTTTAATCTTGATAAACATCATATAGCTCAATATTGTATCCTCTGCTCATTGTCTTTTTTTGTTGACATACTGAAACACAGCAAAAATATTTATAGGGAAGTTATGGTATTAAGGTTTTAATTTAGACATATTCCAAATTATGGAACATGATTTGTTACACAAATTGCAGATAATTTGGCTAATCACTAAACTATTTAACTCTCATTTAATTATTGACAATATATAATTTTTATATATTTACGTAAATTAATGCTCAGCCATAAAATAAGCAAAGATACTATTATGAAAAATAATTAACATTGAGGTAGATGTTGGCTAAAAAATCTTGCTGTTCAAGCTCATGAATTTATTTACATTTAATATCTCAACCCAATATATATATTTCAGATGTTGGTTTAATATTTTTGCATGCTTTAATATTTGAAGAAGTGATTAGATAATCTTTGTAGTATATATCTATATACTAGATAATAAATTAAAATTAATTTAGAACATTTGAGGTGGTTAGTCCTAATTAGTGACATGTATGAATTATATAATTCATGTAAAAGTTGGGTTATTTTTTATAAATTATAAATTAAAATTGAGTTCTAAATATGTCCCAAACACTGTTACAGGCACTTTTGCATACATTATGTTATTTAACCTACAGAAAAACTCTTAATAGTGGGCATGATTATGGTTTATGTTGTATAAGTAAAACAAATTAAGACAGAGAAATTTGATAACTTGTTCAAGATTATTTTGTGACAGAGATATGATGTGAATCTACATTTTTCTACATGTGTCACTTTATTCTGCCAGTCAATATGTTTAAATCTTTACTATGTGTATAGTGTGCTGACTAAAGTTGACAACAAGACAGAGAAAACCTATGCCTTTAGACAATGTATATTCTAGTAGAGAAAAAGAAATATGCAGATAAATCAGTAAAATAATTTCAGTAACTGTTAGTTGCTGTTCAGTAAATGTTATGAAGAAAATAAAATAATATAATATGGCAGAGATCAACCAGCTGGATATAATAGCCAAAGCCACTAATGGGGTCATTTTAGGAAAAATATTTCTGAAGCATTGCCATTTGAGGTTGGACTTGAGTGATAAGAAGAAACAAATCATGTCAAAGCTTGGGTGAAAGCATATTCCAAACAAGAAAATTAGAAAATTGCAAAGTTCTGTAATAGGTGTTTAAAGAAACTCATTGAGTCTAGCATTTAGGGAGGCAAAGAGAGAATGAAAGTAGATGTGATAAGATGCATGCAGTGGTGAGATCATGTAGTGATATGCAGACCCTGGTATGATTTTATTGAATTTTATTGGATTTTATTCTGAATATAATGAGAATCTATTGTACAGTATTAAGTAGCGAGAGAATAGGATTTAAGTTTTGTAAAGATAACTCTGACTACTATGTGGAGCTGTCTTCTAGGAATACAAGTGTGGATGGAGAAAAACATTTTCATTCGCTGAGAAAATAATTTAATAGGCAAATTTGAGAGTGAAATTATAGTTCTGTTTTAGCATTGTTGAATTTAAGATGACTATGAGACATACAAGCGAAGATCTTGGGTAAGTAGTTGTACTTCCAGAGTACAGGGAGAGGTCAGCAAACAAATTGTGTTTGAAGCTATGAGACTGGATAAGATAACTCAGAAAAAAAATGTGTAAGTAGGAAAAAAAGTCAAGGAAGCAGAACACCAAATCATTTCTAGGATTTTGTATTAACCTATCCTGGGAGTACTCTTGTAAATTGGACAGCTCTTTCTCTATAGGCAAGTGCTTAATTTGGTAATTAGAAATAAAATAGAATAAAAAAAATATATCTCAACTTTAGGAAGAAACAGTCCTGAGGGTGTAGGGTTTGGCTAGCAGCATTCTATTACTCCAGGCAGAAGTAGCTAAGGAAGGATCTAGATTTAAGGCAGTAGGAGGTGGAGGAGTGATGGTGGTAGTGGTAGTGGTGGTAGTGGTGGTTGTGGTGGTATGTGTTTTAAAACAAATAATATGGAGGAATGAATATATACTAATATAATTGATCCAGTAGACAGAGAAATTGGTGGTAAAGAAGTGAAACAAAATAAAATAATGAGGCCATTGAGAAGATAGAAATTCAGAAGAAAGTGAAAGGACTAGCTTAAATAAGAAATGGAACATTTGTTTGTTGCGTTCAAAGGGAAGGCAGAGTATATGGGCATAGATGTGGAAAGGCTGGTGGAATAGATAATATTAAGGCCAAAGTCATTATAATCTAATTACATCTATTATTTTTCTATGAAGTGTATGTCAAGATCATTAGCTGAGGCAGGATATTCTAACTAAAAATTATAGAAGAAAAAAATAATTAAAATAGTTGACTTTGAAAGAGGGAAATTAAAAATTTGGGGTAATTATAGTAGAATTTTTGTCAGCATTGAATACTCATTTGAAAAATGATTTCATTAACTTACAGTGAATCTAATCAGTATAGTTGTGTGATTTTTCTTTAACACTTTGCAGATATTTGTTGTTTCCATGGAGGTAGCATTTATCTGTATGGTTCCAAAAGGTTTGAAAGATAATAGTCTAGATAGAATAGGACTAGGAGACTGGGTAGCTGAGGTGGGATGGGTGACAAGATCATTGACCATGAGGAGGTGAAGAACATCAAAAACCAGGATGCTGGGTTGCTGTATATATGAAGTCTTTATAAATGATAATGGAGAAAGGTACAGTGACTTAAGTGTTATACCAAATATTTCATGAATTAAGGTTTGTGTCTAGATTAATAGATGTTAACAACATGGAGCAGTTGCAAATAGCAAAATCTGATATATTTTAAAGGAAGTTGATTTTTTTTAAGGAAGGGGGGACAGTTTGGAAGTGGTAGTAGGAAACAAGGAAGCCATCTATCTTACCACTAGGCCCTTATGTGGACTTTGCTTGAGAGGACTGTAGACAAAGCTGTACTTTTAGTGGTAAAACAAATTGGAAAGAGTTATTCAAAGTAGAGTTGGAATACATAGAAGTGCTCTCTGATGATTATTTTTGAGGTCCAGAAAAAAAAAAGTGGAACTTTTGGTAAAAAATGTATATTTGTGTGTGTGGTGTTGGGGGTGTGGGGAATGGACTCAAATTTGACAATTTATAGGCTAGTATGTGATTGAGTGTCCATAGAATGATGGTGAGTGATGCATGATGGAGTTAGATTTGGAAGTAGAAACAAGCAGGACTAGAATATATGGAAGTCACAGTTGGAAGTACTCAAAATTTGACTTATTTTTCATAAAGTTTTAATGCCTCCAAGCAGGATAAAGATGATTTTCTGGTCCTTAAAAGGTGGATTATGGAACAATAATTCTGCAGATAGTGCTCCAGTGAATAATATACATTTCCAAATATTCCTCAGATAATTCAGCTATTCAGTAAATGTTTGAGAAAGACCTGTTTAATAAAAATTTGTAGGAGGCTTGCCACAAGAAATATGTTATATATGATATATTCTATTTGAAAATGATATATATCAATAGAATATGAATTATATATAGTTTTTTTTATAATCATTAAGGGTATTTGAACAATGAAGTATTGAATGTTTTATACATTGTTATTACAATTATATCTATTCAATTAATGTGCATATTCCTTGAAAAAAAGGTTTGCTAACCAAAGGTAAACTAGAAATCAGCTTCTATTCAACTTGTATAAATGCCTCATAGAAGAGCTCAAATTAATTGTGTTGCTTTATTAACTGACTTTTACTCTGCATGTGTATGTGATTCATCCACATTATTTTTTTTTTACTGAACATTTGGGAATGTAGTATCAAAAATCTCAAGAGTATTTATAATTTGAACAATTTTACATAATTAACTATTTTTTTTTAAATGTTACAATCTAAAAGAGTGATGCAGTTAGTTATGACTTAATTTGACAATACCTTGTGTTGGTGATATGATGGCTAACATACATTGAGTACTTAGTAGATGTCAGATGTTCATATATGTATTAATGCATTATTCATTACAACATCCTGTTAGCGGCTATTATTTTAAACTCTCAGGGAAATTGGAGCACAAGATTGTTAAATAACTAGACTAAGATTTCATCAACACTTGCTATTCACTTATTTATTCACTTATTTATTTTAATTAAAATTTATAGGGATGACATTAGTTAATAAAATCATATAAGTTTCAAATGTACAATTCAATAGTATGTCATATGTATATTTCATTGTGTTAGCCACCCAAAGTTAAATTTCCTTCCATCATCATATATTAGACCCCCTTTACCCTTATCTACCTCCCCCATCCCTCCTTCCCTTTGCTAACCACTAATTCACTATTTGTGTTCATGAGTCTCTATTGTTTGTTGCTTTAAATTTTATGTCCCATATATGAGTGAAATCATATGGTTTTCAATTTTTCCTGTCTGACTTATTTCATTTAGCATGATTATCTCAAGATCCATCCATGTTGTCACAAATGGTAGTATTTCATCTTTTCTATGGCTGAATAATATTCCATTGTATATATGCACTATCTCTTCTTTATCCAATAATCTATCAAAAAACACTTCACTTGTTTTTGTGTCTTGGCCACCATGAATAACGTTGCTATGAACATTGAGTGCATATATATATTTTTTTTATGTCTACAGCACCTGGTCTTCCTAGGTGGTCTCTCATCCAAGTACTAACCAGACCCAACCTTGCTTAGCTTCCGAGATCAGACGGAATCAGGTGTGTTCAGGGTAGCATGGCTGTAGACTGAGTGCATATATCTTTGTGAATAAATATTTTCAAGTTTTTTGGGTAATACCCAGAAGAAGGATTGTGGATCATATGCTAATCCAAATCTTAATGTTTTGAGGAATCTTTATACTGTCTTCCATCATGGCTGTACCAATTTACATTCCCACTAACAGTATATAAAGATTCTTTTTTCCTCACAATCTCTCCAACACTTGCTATTATTTGTCTTGTTGATGATAGTCATGATAACAGATATGAGGTTCACTTATTTATTTCTTAATACTGGTCATCCTACACCTAACAGGTGTGAGATGATATCTCATCATGATTTTGATTTGTTTTTCCCTGATGATTAATGATATTGAACATCTTTTTATATATCTGTTAGTCGTCTTTATGTTTTCTTTGGAGAAATGTCTATTCAGTTCTTTGCCAATTAAAAAATTTTTATTTTATTGAAAAGAAAGAAGAAACTAGATAAGGCCAGCCTTATGAAATTAATAAATTAGAAAATATGATTTTGGCATAAAAATACTATTAGTGAAGCATACATAAATGGAGTATTAATGGTAGGTGTGTATAATGACAGCCATTATTCCCCTCAAAAATAATTATGCTAAATTTGTGCCTGAGTCAACATACATTGTTAATTAAATCTACATTATTGTTTCTTTTGCGACTTGAAATATAACCTTTGAAATGGTACATAAAGAGTAAATACATTTTTAGTTTTAACCAAGAGATAAAATATTCTTTTGTCTGTCCTAAAAAACTATATTAAAATACAGAGACACCTAATGAGTATTAAGATCAAATGCAATTATAACAAGCCCCACACAAACCAAAAACAATTATCAAAAATTTAAAGATAATATAGAATAGTAAAGCATATTATACTGAAATTTAAAGCATTTGACAGAAATAGATTACATATTTTTAAGCACCATAAAATTGGTGAAATAGTATTTTGAACTAAGTACTTTGCTCACTTTTTAATCTTGTTATTTGATTCTTTTTTGCTATTTAGTTTTAGTTTGTTATATATTTTAATAATTAATTCCTTATCAGATATAGGATTTTAAAATATTTTTTCCCATTTTGTAGGATGCTTTGATTATTTCTTGCCCTGTTATAGAAGGTTTTTAGTTTGATGTAGTCTCACTTGCTAGTTTTGTTTTTTAGCCTATCTTATGATGCCATATACAGAAAATTATGGCCAAGACCAATGTTATTTAGCTTTTGCCCTCTTTTCTTCTAGGGATTTTATAGTTTAAAGTCTTAAGTTTAACTCTTTAATCTATTTTAATTAGATTTTTGTGTATTGTATAAGGTAATGGTCTAATTTTATTCCTTTGTATGTAAATATTCAGCTTTCCCCACATCATTTGTTGAAGAGGGACTGTCCCTTTATTTCTGTATAATATAGCATCCTTGGTGAAATTCATTTGACCATATATGAATGAGTTTATTTCTGGAATTTCTATACTATCCTATTCTTCTATATGTCTGTTTTTATGCCAAGATATGTATTTTAGCTTTTTTTTCTTTCTCTTTAATTCCGCCCCCCCCCCCCCATTTCCACTACTGACCTATGGATGCTGCCATCTCCCCTTAAGAACTGGATGTCTGAAGACGGGACGTCTCCTCCTACACGCTCGCGTCGAGCACCCAGGGCCTAGCACACTAGGTATATGCTCCGTGGCTCCACCTGGGGTGCGAACCCAGGCCCTTCTGCATGTGAAGCAGATGTGCTAACCACTACACTATGAAGCCACCCGTATCTTAGCTTTTTTCCAATGTTTGTAGCCAATTATTTCACTTGCTTATTTAATTTATTATAAATTACAAGAATTAAATAGTGAAAAAAGTGAGCATTCTTGTCTACTCCATGATTTTATTTGAATTAATCTTAATATTTTGGTTTTTAGAATAGCATTTGCTGTTTCACTTATTTTTTATTTTTTTTTATTAAATTCATTGGGGTAACATTGGTTAATAACATTATGTAAATTTTAGGTATACAACATTATAGTTAGATTTCTGTATACTTTATTGTGAGCTTACCTGCTCACCACCAAAAAATTTTTGATATATTTGACCCCCTTTACTGAATTTGTCCTCCTCATACCACTTTCTCCCAGGAACCACCATTCTGTTGTTTGTATCTATGAGTTTTTGTTTTGTTTTGTCAATTTATTATTTTTTGTTTGTTTTATATTTCACATATGAAAGAAATTATGCTTTTTTCTTTTCATTTGATTTATTTTACTTATCATACTATCCTCAAGATCCATCCATGTTTTTACAAATAGCTACACACACACACACACAGACCACAATCTTTATATATTCATTCACCAGTGCACATTTAGTTTGTTTCCATGTCTTGGCTATTATAAACAATGCTGCAATGAATATACATTTGCATTCGTAATTTCGAATTAGTGTTTTCATAGTTTTTGGGTAAATATTCAGAAGAGGAATTGTTGGATCATATGGTGGTTCTAGTATTAATTTTTAAAGGAATTATCATACTGTTTCCCACAGTGGCTGCATAAATTTACAGTCTCACTAACAGTGTATGAAGGTTCCTTTTTCTCCATATCTGCTCTAACACTTATCATTTCTTATCTTCTTAATCATATCCATTCTAACAGATGCAAGATGATATCTCATTGTGGTTTTGATTTGTGTTTCCTTAATAACTAGTGATGTTAAACATCTTTTATATACCTGTTGGCCATGTGTATGTTTGTCTTTTAAAAAATAGATCCTCTGTCCATTTTTAAATTGGATTGCATTTTTGTTGCCATTGAGTTATATGAATTTTTATATATTTTGAATATTAGTTCCTTATTGAAAGTATCATTTGCAAAGATAGCCCATTTCGTAGGTTGCCTTTTTATTTTGCTCATGGTTTCTTTTGCTGTTCAGAAACTTTTTAATTTAATGTAGTCCCATTTATTTATTTTTCCTTTTGTTTCCCTTGCCTTTGAAGTCCAATTCACAAAAACATCTCTGAGACCAATGTCCAGAAGCTTAGTGCCTATGTTATCTTCTATGTATTTTATTGTTTCAGGTCTTATACTCAAGTTTTTAATCCACTTAAAGTTAATTTTTGTTTATAGTGAAAGATATTAATCTAGTTTCATTCTTTTGCATATGGCTGTCCAGTTTTCTCAACACCATTTATTGATGAGATTTTCCTTTCTCCGCTGTATATTCTTGATTTCTTTGTCTTAAATTAGCTACCCATATATGTGTGGGATTTTTTCTGGATTCTCAATTCTGTTTCATTGGTATGTGTGCCTGTTTTCCTGTCAAACCATACTCTTTTGATTAGTGTAGCTTTGTAGTATAGTTTGAAACTTGGGAATGTAATACCTTCAACTTCATTATTTTTTTCTTAGGATCCCTTTGGCTCTTTGGGGTCTTTTGTGGTTTTATACAAATTTTAGTATATTTTTGTCCTATTTCTGTGGAAAATGCCATTACAATTTTGATTGAGATTGCACTGAATCTGTAGATTGCTTTAGGAAATATAGACTTTTTAACAATGTTAATTCTTCCAATCCATGAACAAAAAATAACTTTCCATTTTTTAAGTCTTCTTCAATTTCTTTAAACAGAGTCTTACAGTTTTCAGTGTACAAGTCTTTGATTTCCTTTGTTAAGTTTACTCCTAGGTATTTTATTTTTTTTGTTGCAATAGTAAATGAAAATGTTTCTTCATTTCCCTTTCTAATATTTTATTGTTATTTTATATAAATGCAACAGAGATTTTGTATATTGATTTTGTTTCCTGTAACTTTACTGTATTAACTTATTGTTTCTAATAGCTGTGTGTGTGTGTGTATGTGTGTTTGAGTGTGTGTGTGTAGGGTCATTAGAGTTTTCTCTATATAAAATAATGTCGCACAATGCAATATATATATGCGCCTTACTGTTGAATTGCACACTTGAAATTTACTGGATTTCATTACTCAATGTCACCATAATTAATAAACAAACAAGCAAATTTAACATTAAATTAAAAAATAATAAAATTACACCAGAAAAATTATGTCATCCACAAAGAATCACAGTTTTATTACTTTCTTTCCAATTTGATGTCTTTTATTTTTTTTTTCTTGCCTAATTGCTCTGGATAGAACTTCCAGTACTATGTTGAATAACAGTGGTAACAATGGGCCTTCTTTGTCTTGCTCTTGATCTTAGAAGAAATCTTTGAGTTTCTCACCATTGAGTATGATGTTACCTGAGGGTTTGTCATATATAGTGTTTATTATGTGAAGGTATTTTTCTTCTATGCTCATTTTATTAAGAGTTTTCAATCAGAAATGGATGTCGTATCTTGTCAAATGCATTTTCTGTGACTATTGAGATGATCAAATTATTCTTATCATTCATTTTTGTTAATCTGTTGTATTACGATAATTGATTTGTGGATTTTGCTCTATTCTTGCTTTCTTGGAGTGAACCCTTTAACTGTAGTGCATATTTCTTTTTATTGTATTGTTGTATTTGATTTGGTAGTATTTTGTTGAGCATTTATGTGTCTATATTCATCAGAAATATTGGCCTGTGACATTTTTTTTGGTGATGTCCTTGCTGAGTTTTGGTATCAATGTAATTTTGGCCTCCTAAAATTAGTTAGGAGCCATTCACTCTTCTTCAAATTTTGAAAGAATTTGAGAAAGATAAGTATTATATCTTCTTTGAATGTTTGATAGAATGCACCAGTGAAGCCAGCTGGTCATAGATTTTTGTTTTGGGGGAGGTTTTTGATTACTGTTTCAATTTTTGTACTAGTGATCAGTCTATTCAGATTTTCTAATTCTTTATGATTCAATCTAGGAAGATTGTATACTCCTAAGAATTTATTCATTTCTTCTTTGTTATCTAATTTGGCGGTATATAGCATTTCATAATTTTTTTATATTATCCTTATATTTCTGTGGTATCCATTGTAAGTATTCTTCTTTCATATTTGATTTTATTTATTTGCATCTTCTCTGTTTTTCTTAGTCTAGCTAAAGGTTTGCCAATTTTCTATATCTTTACAAAGAACCAGCTCTTCATTTGTGAATTTTTATATTACATTTTTATTATTTATTTTATTGATTTCTGGTCTGATTTTTATTTCCTTCATTTTACTAACTTTGGGCTTTGTTTGTTCTTCTGTTTTTAGTTTATTAAGATATAATCTTAGATTTTTTATATGAGATTTTTCTTATTTATTGAGATAGGCCTGTATTGCTATAAACTTCCCTCTTAGTACTCCTTTTGCCGCATCTCCCAAATTTTCGTATGTCTTATTTTGATTTTCATTAGTCTCTATGTATCTTTGAATTTCTTCTTTAATTTTTTCAGTGATCCATTAGTTGTTCAATAGCATGTTGTTTAATTTTTACATATTTGTGACTTTTCCAGCATTCTTCTTGTAGTTTATTTCTAGTTATTTACTGCTATGGTAAAAAAGATGCTTGGTATGATTTCAATCTTTAAATATATTGAGACATATGGTCTATTGCAATATATGTTTTATGTGCACTTGAGAAGATTGTATATTCTATCATGTGAGTATGGAAAATTCTAGATATCTATTAAGTCAATTGAATCTAAAGTGTCATTTAAGATTGATCTTTTCCTTTTTGAATTTCTGCCAGGATGATTTATCCATTGTTGTAAATGAGGTGTTAAGTTTTCATACTACTATTGTGTTGCTATTTATTTCTTCCTATAGCTCTGTTAATAATTGCTTTGTATATTTTAAGGCTCTTAAATTGGGCACATATGTATTGGTAAATGTTTTGTCTTCTTGACAGATTGTACCCTTCATCATTATAAAATGTCCATCTTTGTCTCTTGTGTTTATGTCTTGAAATCTATTTTGTCTGATATAAGTACGGCTATACTCGCTCTTCTCGATACCATTTGCTTGGAGTATTATCTTCCTTCCTTTCACTTTGAGTCTATATTTGTCTTTAGAGCTGGGGCGGGTCTCCTATAGTTGAGTCTTGTTTTTCAATCTATCTAGCTACTCTGAGCCTTTGGATTGGTGAGTTTAGTCCATTTATGTTTAGGATAATTATTATTATATGAAAACTTAGTACAGTCATTTTTATCTTTTGCTTTCTGGTTGTTCAGTATCTTCATTGTTTCTTTCTCTTGTGTTTCTGTCTGCTACTTTAGTTTGTTTTCTGTGGTGGTATCCCATTTTTTATTTTTTGTCTTAGTTCTGGATTTTCATTTTGTGGTTACCATGAGGTTTATATAAAGTATCTCATAGATAAAATAATCCTTTTGTTCTGATAGTGTTTTATCTACATTTGCCTATACAAGTTTAGTCCTTTTCCTTCTACCATTTTATGGTTTTGTTGTCACAAATCATCCCTTTTTATGTTTGTGTTTGTTATCAAAGTACAGTAGCTATAGTTATTTTTAATGCTTTACCCCTTTAACTTTTATGTTAGAATTAACTGTTTAATACCCTGTTCTGAAACAGAGTTACAATTTCCTGCTTCTGTCTGTCACCATATTCAATATTGTGTATACTTTTTTGGGGGGAGTTTCAGGTAGAAGAATTTCTTTCAAATTTTTTTCTAATGCAAGTCTTGTGGTGCTAAATTCACTCAGCTTTTGCTTGCCTGGAAAAGCCTTTATTTCTTCTTCATATCCAAATGATACCTTTGTATAATACATTGCATGTATTATTCTTGGCTGGTAATTTCATTCTTTCAGTATTTTGAATATATTATTTCACTCGCTTTTTGCCTGTAAGATTTCTACTGAAGAATCTGATGATAATCTGATCTCGTTTCCTTTGTAAGTTATTACTTCCCCCTGTCTCCCATGGCTTCCTTGAGAATTTTTTTTTTTTTATCATTAACTTCTGACAGTTTTTTTTTAAGTTTTAATATGTGTTAGTGAAGGTGCTTTTGTGTTGAGATAATCAGGTGTTATTTTACTTTTTGCACTTGAATGTCCAGTTTCTTTCGTAGGTTTGGAAAGTTCTCATCAGTTATTTCTTTAAATAGGCTCTGTGTTTTCTTTCTTTCTTTTCCTTCTAGAATACTCCGTTATTTTTACATTGCCTTTTCTAACGAAGCCAGATAATTCTCATTAAGGTTTTTGTTTGTTGTTTTACAACTTAGTTATCTCTTCTACTTGAATTTTTTCTCTTCCATTATATATATGCACCACATCTTTTTTTAATCAAATTATTTATTGAGGGACACATCAGTTGTTTTCATGTCTTGGCCGCTATAAATAGGGGTGAAATAAATATTGGGGTGCATATATTTTTATAAATAAATGTTTTCAAAAATTTGGGGTGAATGCCCAAAGAAGGAATTGCTGGGTCATATAATAATTCAATGGAATATTACTCAGTAAGAAAAGATGGAATACTGCCATTTGCAACAGCATGGATGGATTTTGAGATTATCATGCTAAGTGAAATAAGACAGAAAAAGTTGAGAATCATATCATTTTATTCATATGTGGGATATAAAACTGAAAGCAACAAGTGAACAACACAAACAAACAAAAACTTATAGATACAGACAACAGTTTAGTTGTTACCAGAGGGAAAGGGAAAGGAAGGGGGAGATAAATAAGGGTAAAGGGAGTCAAATATATGATGAGGGAAGAAGATATGACTTTGGGTAGCTCACACACAATGTAATATACAGAATATACAGATGATGCATTATTGAATTGTACACTTGAAACCTATATAATTTTATTAACCAATGTCACCCAATGAATTTAATAAAATATATAAAAAATGTTTTAAATAAGTATTTTCATGTGTTTTTAATTATTTATTTATTTATTTTAAAGTAGTAAATGTAAGCTTGTTGTGAGGGGAAAGAATTATTTTTAGATTTCTATTTTCAAGATTACTAATTCTATCTTCCATCTGGTCTCTCTATTTTCAATGTTTCCTAATGAATTCATTTTATTTATTGAGTTCTTTAGCTCTAGAATTTCTGTTTGGTTCTTTTTTATATTTTTAGTTTCTCTAGTAAAGTACTTCTTTGTCCATTAATTTTATTCCTGAATTCATTGAACTGTTTTTTTCATTTTTTTGTATCTTATTGAGTTTACTTCTGAATGCTATCTTGAATTCTCTGTCATGTAAATAACAATCTTCCATGACTTTGTGGTTGGTTTCTGGAGAGTTATCTTTTTTTTCGGTGTGACCATGTTACTTGGGTTGTTTACTTGATGGATTGTTCCTCTGCTGGAGCTTTAGAGGTAATGAGTTCTTTTTTTTAAATTTTTTTTAAAATTTAGGTACCATTTTATTTTAACAATTTAACAGATTGATAATTAGAGGTTTTTTTTTTTTATTTCATTAGATGGTGGTATAGTGCAAGAGTTTGTTTTATTTTACCTGTCCTACTTGCACTTCTAGAGTCACAGTGAGGGAAAAAGTGCTGCTGTGGTCATGGGAATTTACATCTGGGTGATAAGGGTAGTGTATGTCCATTCTGTGTTTCAGTTGCCTCAGTCTGGAGGCATTACTACTATAGTGTGGGCATGTAGTGGGTGAGGAGGAGTCAAGTTTGTGTGCTCATAGCACTGTAACCTTATTATGGCCACTGGCACTATTGTGCTATAGCCTGGAGGCCTTAGATATATCTCTACTGTTGCATGAGATTCTGCCACCATGAGTGGGGTAGAAAGGGGAAGGGAACCAGATTCTTGAACACTGGCACTTCTTCTATCACTCTTATCCTTCTCTGGGCCATAGTGTGAAGTACCAAACCCTGACTTCTTTATCACTTCCACTTTAACGGAAGCAATGGAAGCCACCCAACTGCAACTGCAAACATCACCCTATTTTTCCCTCAGCCCATCTCTCCTACAGTGTTCCAATAGAAACACTTTCAGGTGTACAAACGTGTGGATCTTTTAAGCATTTTCTAATAATTTTTTGTAGTAACATGTTTTGATTTTCTTTTCATTTATTTATGTCTTTAATAGGCATTTTTATTAGTTTTGGGTTTATATAAAACATCTTTATAACAATATATTTTAAGAGGATGACAATTTACCTTAAATTGTATACAAAACTATTATTTTACTTCTCTTTCCCACACTTAGGATTATTGATGTCAAGAGTTCTTTTTTATGTTTAGTTTCATGAACACATTTTTATACTTGTATTTTTTTTTTATTTTTACTTTTCAATTTCCATATCATACTTAAAAGTGATTTACATACCACCATTATAGTAGTAACTGTTCTGTTTGTCTATATATATATACCTTTATCAGTGAGCTTTATACTTTCATATGCTTTTGTGTTGCTATGTAACATCCATTTATTTCAACTTGAAGTACTCTCTTTAACACTCTTTGTAAGTCAGTTCTAGTGGTAATGACCTCTCTCAGCTTTTGTTTATCTGGGAAAGTATTTCTCCATTTTCGAAGGACAGATTTGCCAGACATACTGTTCTTGGTTGGCAGTTTTTTTTTTTTTTTCAGCACTTTGAATATATTGTTCTACTTCCTCTGACCTGTAAGATTTCTGGTAGTAATCCACTGATTATCTAATGAGATTTCCCTTGTATGTGACAAGTCACATTTCTATTGCCACTTTTAAAATTATCTATTTGTCTTTGACTTTTGTTAATTTGTTGTGTGTCATGTGGACTTCTGGTTGTTTTTAGGTGCAATCTGCTTAGTCTCTTGAAATGGATGTCCATTTCTTCCCCAGATTTGGGGACTATGAGAACATTATTTCTTCAAATAAGTGTTCTAGTCTTTTCTCTCTCTCCTCTGTGTTAGACTATCATAATGTTAATGCCTTCCTATAAGCCCTTTAGGTTTTCTTCACTCTTTTCTTGTTGTCCCTCTGACTGAATATTTCCAAATTATCTTAAGATTTACTATTTTTTTTCTTTCTGATCATGTATGATGTTGAAACCTTCTAATAAATTTTTAATTTAGTTATTGTATTTTTCAGCTCCAAAATATCTTTTTGATTCTTATTTATATTTTCTACTCTTTGCTGATAGTTTCATTTTGTTCATTCATAAATTTCATGAGCTCTTTGAGAATCTTTATTATAGTTATTTTTGAACTCTTTGTCAACTAATTCTTATAACTGTTTGATTAGGGTTAGTTTCTGGAGATTTATTTTCTTCATTTTGGCTATGCTTCTTTATTTTTTTGTGAGCCTTGTAACTTTATGTTGAGATATGTGCATTTGAAAAAATAGCCACTTCTCTTAGTCTTTTTGGACTAGCTTCAAACACAGACAGAACTTTATCAATTATCCTGGCTAGAGATATTAGGGTCCACAGAAACTTCTTCTGTAGATGCATGTTCTCTAGACTTACGCAAATAAATTTGCAAGTAAGATAATTTTCTGATTTCTTTTTTTGCAGTTCATAATCTCTTGTTCCTTCTTATTTCTGTACCACAGGCTCTCTGGAGTGTTTCCATTTCTCTAGAGTATACTACGTATCTTCAGTTCTCTGAGTCAGGTGAGACAGAAAATAGTTCTTTGGGAAGCCTCCTGAAGAGTCAGAACATTAGACACAAGCTCCACTTTTTTTTTCCCACTTGATGAAGAGACCATATATTGGTCTCTGCCTGCTATTCCATGAGCGCCCTGGAGTAGCAGCCAGCTGCCTAGCTTTTTTTTTCTGTTCTCAGAGGCCCCCAAGCATTGAGAGTATACTGGTTTTTGTCAATACTCCAAGACAAATAAAATAAAACCCAGTCCCTTGGGTAACCACCACAAACAAACAAACAAACAAACAAACAAACAAACAAACAAAAACATTGGACCCATGCTCCAAATATTACCCTTCCCAAGGAAAATCTGAAAGTTTTGGGTTTTCTCTCATTTTTTCTGTGCATAGCCAGGAAAAAGGACTGACAATTGAATGTGTATAAGTCCTAATAGTTGCTCTGTTCTCAGCAGCCCCTAATCTGGAACACTCTCCAGTCAGTGCTTATTCTGAGGCAAGAGAGAAACCATTCCCTTGGGCATTCCTCAAACAATCTAAACAGTAGAAATATATTTCATTTTTATTTTTCTGTCTCCAGGGAGAAACTGGGAGCTGGAAATTTTCAACCAATCATGCTATGCTGAACTTGGGGGAGGGATTCTGGCCAGTAATTGTGTGTGTGTCCATACCATTGTCTTTGTTTTCAGCAGCCCACATCTTGATGCTCTTTTATGTAAGTATTTAGATTCAGGAAAGACAGAAACCAGTCCCTCTGGCCACCCCTTAAAGAACATTGGGAGTACTGTCCAGTTCGCTCTTTCCTTCTCTAGGAAGAAGCTATAAAATGGGTAATTCTTTATGATTATATGGTGCTGAGCTGAGAGGAAGGACTATGGCAAATGGATACCACAAATTTTCCTAGCTGATTTTATGCACTGACTTTAGAAGCCTCTTATCTGATTTCTGGTTTTCTCATGAAGGGAATTGGTCTGTGTATCTTCCTTGAGGGGATGAGTCTGGGGCTTCCTAGTTACCATCTTGCTAATGTCTCTCCCTTGTGTATAATTTAATTTAATAGAGTTTATGGATTAAATTTTGTCTTCTAAAAAGTAAAATCCACTAGATATAAAATAAGTTACCATTGAAAACACCATTTATAAAGAGAAAAAAGTTCAGTTATTGACAAAACATATGCTCCTTTTACTTTGCTAGGAATGACTTTACACTGGTCTCTATTTTGCATCATTTACTATTGCTCCTTAAACCTGGATCAAATGTCATATCCTGTGTGAATATTTACTCTATATCCAAAGGAGATTATTTCTTCTTCTATGTTTTGATTTCAGTTGATTTATAATGCTAGTATGACACATCTATTTATAAAGCAGATATACGTGTGCATGTGCACAACTATTTCATCACAGCCCTGGGCTGCACATTGTAAGATGTTTCTTGAATTGCTTAAATGATAATTTTCTCATAAATGATAATTTTATAGGTTAAGTCTATTTTTAAAACAATTAAGAAAGTGGCAGTAATTTTGAAAATAGTATAAATATTTTCTAAGTTGCATACATGACCACAGTGTTTTCAGTTTATAATTTATAGGACAATTAGTTATATATACTGGTAGTTATAATATTTGATCTTAAACTATTTGTCATTAAAATAATTTCAGTTTAATGGCTCAAAGATATAGCATATTAAATAACGCAAAAAAGCAAATCATTTCTTTATTAAAATAAGGTATATTTCATTTAATCTTCTGGAATAAAAAAATCTATTTTTGTTTGTGTGCTTACCTGGAAACAAAAAAGTAAAACAAAACTCCAAAATTTTATGCAATGCCCCAAGTTTAGGTAAAAAAACAAGGATTCATACAATTAACTATGTTTTGTTTTATTGTGCTCTTTGTAAATTTTAAAAAAATAGGATTTTTTTCCTCCAGCATATAAAAAATCCATTTTTATGGAGATAAATTATAATTTTGAAAAATTTACTGTGTTCTTTAATCTCTAAGATACAATTTTAGCAAGATCTTTGATATCTCACTCTAGTATTATTTTATGCATTATTTATAACTAAGTTAATAGAATAAAATGTGGTTAAAATCATTAAAAAATTTAAATTCATTTTGGATTTAGATTAATAAAGATTTATAGTTTGTTTCTATTGTTATTCAATAATATTTTCTCATCTGTATAACTGTTAACCATTTTTAGAGTATATTAATTAATTAATTAATTAGTTAATTAATTTTATTATGGTGACATTGAATAACAAAATCCAGTAAGTTTCAGGTGTACAATTCAACAGTAAGTCGCGCGCGCGCACACACACACACACACACACACACACACACACACACACACACAAAGCACATATATATATATATATGTATGTATATATTTATATACATACATATATATATATTGCATAATGTGTTCACCTTCCATAGTTAGATTTATTTCTGTTACCATATGTTTGACCCCCCTTTTCCCGCCTACCTCCCCTTCCCCCACTCCCCGACTCTCTTTTAAACAAACACTAGTTTATTGTCCATGTCCGTGAGTTTCTGTTTGTTTGTCACTTTTAGGTTATGTCCCATGTATAAGAGATATCATGTGGTTTTCAACTTTCCTGTCTGCTTATTTCACTTAGCATGATTATCTAGAGATCCAACCACATTGTCACAAATGGCAGTATTTCATCTCTTCTTATAGCTGAGTAATATTCCATTATATATTTGTACCACAGCTTCTTTATCTGGTCATCTATTGTAGAACTTTGTAGTTGCTTCCATGTCCTGGCCACCATGAATAATGCTGCTATGAACATCGGTTTGCAAATATCTTTTTGGATATGGGTTTTCAAGTCTTTGGAGTAAATATATAGTAGAGGGATTGCTGGATCATATGGTAGATCAATTCTTAGTTTTTTGAGGAACCTCCATACTGTTTTCCATAGTAGCTGTACCAATTTGTTGTCCCACCAGCAGTGTATGAGGGTTCCTTTCTCTTCGCATTCTCTCCAACATTTGTAATTACTTATCCTGTTGATTATAGCTATTCTAACAGGTGTGAGATGGTATCTTATTGTGGTTTTGATTTGCAATTCCCTAATAGCTAGCACTGTTGAGCAGCCTTTCATATATTTGTTGACCACTTGTATGTCTTCTTGGGAGAAGTGTGTATTCAGGTCCTCTGCATATCTTTTAATTGAATTGTTTTGTTGTTGTTGTTGTTGTTGTTGTTGTTGACTTCTTTGTATATTTTGATATTAGGCCCTTATCAGAGGCATTGTTTGCAAACATGTTTTACCATTCAGATGGTTGTTTACCTTGTTGACAGATTCTATTTTTGTGCAGAGCTTTTTAGTTTGATTTAGTCTCATTCGTTTATTTTTGTTTTTACTTCCCTTGCCTTTGAGGTCAAATTTACATAATCCTCTTTAAGTCCAAGGTCCTTGAGTTTAGTTCTTATGTTTTCTTCTATGCAATTTGCTGTTTCAAGTGTTATATTCATGTCCTTAATTCTTTTTGAGTTAATTTTGGTGTGTGGTGATAGACAACAGTCTAGTTTCATTCTTTTGCGGTGGCTTTCCAGTTTCCCCAGGATCATTTATTGAAGAGAGTTTTCTTTCTCTATTGTATGTTTTTGGCCCTTTGTTGAAAATTATTTTCCCATATAAATATGGATTTACTTCTGGACTCTCAATTCTGTTCCACTAGCCCATGTGTCTGTTTTGCTGCTAATATCATGCCGTTTTGATTACTGTCGCTTTGTAGTATAATTTAAAGTTGGGCAGAGTGATGCCTCCAGCCTCATTCTTTTTTCTCAGGATGGCTTTGACAATTCGGGATCTTTTGTGCTTCCATACAAATCTGATGATTTTTTGTTCTATTTCTTTAAAAAATGCTGATGGGATTTTGATGGGAATTGCATTAAATCTGCATAATGCTTTAGATAATAAGGCCATTTTAATTATGTTGATTCTTCCAATCCAAGAACACTGAACATCTTTTCATTTCTTTGTATCTTCTTTTATTTCTTTTAAAAGGATATTGTAATTTTTATTATATAGGTGCTTCATATGTTTCATTAGATTTATTCTTAGGCATTTTATTTTTGTGTTGCAGTTGCAAAAGGAATTATTTTTTCTATTTCTTTTTTTGACATTTCATTAATAGAGTATAAGAATGCTATGTATTTTGAACATTGATTTTTTTATTCAGAAACTTTACTGTACTTGCTGATTGTTTATAGTGTTTTTGTAGTGTTCTTGTGGAATTTTTAGGGTTTTCTATATAGAGAATCATGTCATCCGCAAATAGTGACAGTTTGACTTCTTCATTTCCTATTTGAATGCCTTTTATATCTTTCCTTTGCCTGATTGCACTCACTAGGACCTCCAATATTATACTGAATGACAATGGCAATAGTGGACATTGTTGCCTTGTTTCTGATCTTAAAGAGAAATTTTTTAGTTTTTCACCATTAAGTATAATGTTGGCTGAGGGTTTGTCATAGGTGGCCTTTATTATATTAAGGTACTTTCTTTCTATACCAATTTTGTTGTGTTTTATCACAAATGGATGCCATATCTTGTCAAAGGGTTTTTCTGCATCTATTGATATGGTCATATGATTCTTATTTTTTAGTTTATTTATGTAGTGTATCACATTAATTGATTTGTATATGTTGAACCATTCTTGTGCCTCTGGGATGAAGCCCAGTTGATCATGGTGTATACTCTTTTTAATATGTTGCTGTATTCGGTTTGCTAGTATGTTATTTAGGATTTTTGCATCTGTGTTGCAAAGATATATTGGTCTGTAGTTTTCTTTTTTGTGTTATCTTCACCAGGTTTTTGTATCAGGGTAGTATTGACCTCATAAAATGAGTTGGGCAGTATTGTCTCCTCTTTGATTTCTTAGAAGACTTTGAGAAGAATAGGTATTAAATCTTTGAATGTTTGGTAGAATTCACTGGTGAAGCCATCTGATCATGGACTTTTACTTTTTGGTAGGTTTTTGATGATTGTTTCAATTTCCATACTGCTGATTGGTCTATTTAGATTTTCCAGTTTTTCTTGATTCAGTATAGAAGGTTGTATTTTTCTTAGTACTAGTACATTTGTTTTTGATTTTTGATAATTTTAATGCAATATGTTTTGGAGAAAGCTTTCTGAGTTGAGATAAATTGGGGTTCTGTTGACTTCTTGAATTCTAATCTCCTGTTCATTCCTTATATTTGGGAAATTATCATCAACTGTTTGTCTGAAAATGATTTCTAATCTGTGCTCCTTTTCCTCCCTTTCAAGAAAGCCCATTATTCCTGTTTTCTTTCCTGATGGTATCAGCCAGTTCTTGTATTCCTTTTTCATTACTTTCCATTCTTTGGTTTCTCTATTATTCCAATTTATTTCTAGGTTTCTGTCTTCTATATCACTATTCATTTTCTCCATTTGGTCAAGTATATTTCCCAAGCTTGCTATTTCTTTATTCATCTCTTTAAGTGGGTTCTTTATCCCCAGAAGTTCTATTTGTTTCTTTTTAAGGGTTTCAATCTCCTTCCTAAAAAATTCATTATACTCATCTGCTTGTTTTTTTTACTTCTTGGATTTGTTGATATGAATTGTTTTGGATATCATTGAGTTTTATCAGAAGTACCATCCTGAATTCTCTGTCATTTAAGTCACATATTTCTGTGTCTTTAAGCTTATTTTCTGGAGACTTCTCTCTTTCTGAGCTACCTTGTTACCTTGGTTGTTCATGGTGTTTAATGGACTATTTCTCTGACTGAGCATTAATGGAAGTTTATTCTGCTTTTAATACAGAAGGAAGATTTATTATATAAAGGTCTCTCTTTAGCCTGTTGCAAAGAGGGCATTTTTCATTTGGTTTCCAGTAGGTGGCATCTAAGCTTCTTGGATTCTTGCTTTTCATAAAGTCTTAATAATGCCTTTTAAAAAAAATATTCAATTAAGCTCGCTACCTTCAATCTCAGTCCCTGTCAGTGTTAGCAACAATTTCACTAGTGTTTGCTCAGATTCCCTTGGGGCTCTGTGATGTTCGATCTTGGAGGATATGGGTGGAAGGAGTCTCTGAGTTCAGGGATAGGGGCTGTGGCTCAGCCTCATGTTTTGCAACTGCAGCTGGTAATAATCCCCTATTGCTTCTCTGCCATCCCCATTTCTCTGCTTTCTACCCTGCTCCCTCAGTACTGCCACTGCATGAAGCTCACAGCTCTCTCAGGCAGGGTTGATCAGAAAACCCGACACATCTTCTCTCCTCCCCCTCCTCCTGCAGGGAGCTCTGGCTCCAAGAGGCAGCTTCTTTATTTCTCCCAGTCTACCACCCGACTTCCATGGTACTGACTTGTGGTAGCTCTTATTCGCAGATCCCACACTCAGACATGCTTTTGTATAGGCTGGGTGTTTTTTGTTCAGTTTTAGATTTTCAGCTTACTGTTGTTTCAAGGGAGAGATCTCTGGTCATCTCTTACTCTGCCATGTTTCTGATGTCACTTCAACTATCTGGAATAAGATGGGGAAACATGAGAGGCTTGAATATGGTTAGAGAAGTAGAAATTTATAAAAAGTAAAAAAAAAAAGTGGGTTTTGATTAATATGAAATCCATCTGAGTTCATTAACTTGTACTTGTTGAAGTTAGGCTCCTACCCTTCCATGGAAATTGAGAGACAGGGCCTTATCTTCAGGTATTGTCTGGAACAAACAAGTCATTTTGGCTGTCTTGAGCTGTTAGAACATATGCTATTGTTTTTTCAGGTCTCTTAGTAGTGTGTAGCGAGTGGACATAATCATTTGTATTAAGTGTCTATGGTTTTTATTGGCCAAGGTTGAGGCCTAGTCAAGAAGAGGGCTGAGAAGAGCCTGGCTGAGTTTGGTTAAGGAGAGAGTCTTTTTCTGGAATTCAACCATAGATAAGCTGGGTGATTCTTCTATTCCATGTAATGGCTACTGAATGTAGTTAGTGGTATTCAGCTGATAGACGGGCTCGTATAGAATTTCTAATATAGCTTTACTTTCATACTTGGCATTTTGGCAGAAATGATTGGAAGGCAGTATCCAGTTTCAACTGCTGACCAGTGTAGCTATATGTTACTTCGCTTGTATGGTGGTCTTACTCGATGATTCATGTCCCCCAAAGAGAATGCTACCAGAGATAGGAAATGGTAGCTGCTAGTCTCTTTAGAACTGGACCAATAACTGGCCCAAGATCCCTCCCACCCCATACTGTTGGTCAAATCAGTTTCATAACCCACCCACATTTATGGGGAGATAATATAAAACCTATCTTTTTGGGAAGCGTACGACCACTTTTAATTTGCTACATCAGTATTGGGATGTTTCAAAGAAATCTTATATGGTGAAAGTGGTGTGGTAATATAAGATATTTTGTCTTGATATTGTGTATACCTTTAAAAAATCTCTCTGCCTAATTTATGAGTCTGAAAAGTTCATACTTTATGGATTCTGTGATTAAAGTTTTCAATTATCTAAAGAATTTTGATGTCAAAATATATGTTATTCACCGTGGATAAAATTATTTGAACCTTTTGTTTGACTCTTTGTCGTGTTTGATATATGATAAAATTATCAGTGATTTCTAAATGGCCCTTTATAATATAGAAATGTATATTATACACCAAAGTGGAAACGTCAAATTGTTCAATTTTTAGGATTTCATACTATCTCTAGAGGAAAACTCTTGTTGCCCTAAAAGACTTTTCTTAGTTTCCACTGAGTACATAAATCAAAATGAGATATTTGATTACAAACTCAATACCATTTAGCAATCAAACTGTTAGGCTGTCCATTCAGACAATAGCTTGTACCCTGAAGAATTATATCTTTACCAATAACAAACAATAAACAGAATAATTTTGTATACTGGGATATTATAAGCAATATTATCAATCTTTCAAACGTATAGTGTGAGGACCTTGATGTGCTGGTAAATTAGTAGTGAAGGCTCTTTTATGAAAAAAAATTACCTTAAATCAGTTTGGATAAGTCATAAATAACAGTAAGTAGTTTCACCATCAAATTCATTCAAGTGGTAAAAAGATTGGATTTTAAACATTAGACTATTTCTTCTCATTAGTTGTACTTTAGCAATGAAGCAATACTCTCCAAAATAATTCTCTAAGCTTCATTATTATCTTGTAAAGAGAATTCTCAGAGACAGACAAGTTTGGTTGACTTTAGGATGTTAATGAATGACAATTTTGTCTGAATAAAGCATTAACTCAAAATGGATTAAAGTCTTAAATATAAGACCTGAAACAATAGAATAGATAGAAAAAACATGGGTGCTAAGTTTATGGACCATGGTGTCAGAGAGGCTTTTATGAACTTGATCCCAAAAGCAAGGGAAGTAAAACAAAAGTAAATGAATGGGGCTACATCAAACTAAAAAGTTTCTGCACAGCAAAATAAACCATCGACAAAACAAAATGCAACCAACTAATTGGAGAAGATATTTTCAAACAATACCTCCAATAAGGAACTAATATACAAAATATATAAAAAACTCATATAACTCAAGAATAAAAAAAAAAACATACATTCCAATGAAAAAATGAGCATAGTATCTGAACAGACACCTTTCCCAAGAAATACAAATGACCAACAGATATGTAAAAAGATGCTCAACTTTACTATCTGTAAGATAACTGCAAGTCAAAACCACAATGAACTACCACCTCATACCTGTTGGAATAGCTATTATCAATAAGACAAGAAATAACAAGTGTTGGAGAGGATGTGGAGGTAAAGGAACTCCCATACACTGTTGGTGAGACTGTACATTTGTGCAGTTCCTATGGGAAACAGTAAATAGTTCCTTAAAAATTAATAATAGAACTTTCATATGATCCAGCAATTCTTCTTCTGGGTATCTACCCCAAAATTTGAAAACATTTATTTGTAAAGACATATGTACCTCTATGTTCATTGCAGCATTATTCATGGTGACCAAGAAATGGAAACAACCTAAGTGTTCTTCAATCGATGATTGAAAAAAGAAGATGTGGTACATATGTACAATGGAATACCACTCAGCAATAAGAAAGAATAAACTACTGCCATTTGTGACAATATAAATGGATCTTAAGACTATCATTCTTAGAAAAATAAGTCAGATGGAAAAGAACAAGAACCATATGATTTCACTCATACATGGAGTATAAAATACAAAGCAACAAACAAACAAAACAAACAAACTCATAGACACAGACAAAATTATGGTGGTTACCAGAGAGAAAGTGTGTAGGGGAAGAATGAAGAGAATAAAAGGGGTCAAATGTATGATGACAGAAGGAGACTAGATTTTGGGTGGTAAGCCTAGAATGCAATGTATAGTTGATGAATTATAGATTGTACACTTGAAACTTATATAATGTTATTAACTAATGTCACCCTGATAAATTTAGTTTAAATAAAGATAACATTATATCACCCATTAATGCAAGACACTGGGTTAAACCCAGGAAATAGATTTTATAAATGCTGAACTATGTGTAAGTGCAGAGAAATTCATATAACCACACTAAGCTATTTTGATCCTTAGAAAATTATTGATTATATATGGCTATAAAGATTATCATTGTTTAGAGGTATTAAAAATGTTAATGAAGCTCTTTATGTATATTTTGTGCTTGCTAAAAATTTACAACATTGGTTCTGTGATTGAGTATCTTTAAAATAATTCTAATGATTTCCATTCATTCTAATCTGTACCAATGCCAATAAAATTAAAAACAAAACAAAAATGAGAAGAACAACTCCCACTACATTCACAGTCTTAAATTAATCATACACTTCAGTTTAAGGCACATGCTTTAATTGGTCTAGTTAAGGTTGCACTTTTGTTTTATTCATTCATTTGTTTATTTCATTTTAGAATTTTTCTCCATTTCATTCCTTTTCCCATAGTAACCATTCTAAATGTGTTAATTGTATAATCTTACTTTCTGTGTGTAGTTGCAAAATGGACATCATTTTGTGTAAACATATTTTTAATTTATGAAGACTGCAATATATTACAGATTTTATTCTGATTTTTGCTTTTTTTCAATTCTCACTTTGCCTTTAAAAACCATTGTGTTGGAATGTGTACATCTAATCCATTGCTTCTAACTGCAGCATGGTAAATGTGAAAGCTATTTAACTGACCATGTGTCTCACTTCTTCTGAAGTAGTCAACTGAAGTGTTCAAGAAAGGATATCTGGGAAAGTCATGTCAAGTGGTACAGAGAACAAAAGACTGAGTGCCCACTTATAGGCAGCTGAATCTAGGAATGTAAGAATTTATGTTAGATTGAGATGATGTGTAGGATCTCTGACAAATACCAAAAGATGTATTTGGGTGGGAGAGAATACTCAGATCCTCAGTGTTTTAGAGTAAGAAAATACTATTTTTTACTAATAGTTATTTCCCATTTGAAAATTAGCTCTAGGTAGTCCCTCAATGAGATTGAACATCTTAATATGGGATTCCTAAGCATCTTTGCAACCTCAAACAAGTATATATTAATTAGATGTTATACAATTCATAAAATTGGATATGCGCAACAGCATTTCACTTTTGAATGAATTGATATATACAAGATGGAGCCTCAGCAGGCCTGGATTACACAAATGATGTGGTGAGTAGGTAATTTACTCATCCTTGATATATATTTCTTCCCTTCCTCTACTTTAACCTCCACCTGCGGTTTCAAGAAATAGCCACTATTACCAGTTACTGAAGGAGGTGAAAGATGAATCTGGTTTATATATGAATCTTCATGGTGTGCTAGTACCGACCAGAAATGATATAAATTAGAAAACTAGTCCGGAGTGTCCCAAAAAGCTGAGATGAAGGGAAATTCCATTGATGAGCAAGACTTCAAGTAGTATGCCTTGCTGTTCATTGTGCATAAAAAAAGAGTTAACCTGAAGTGTAGACCTATTCTGATTCATAGGTAGAGATTAATGAGTTAGCTGGCTGGACAGGAATCTGAAGAAAATAAAATTGGAATAGTGATGATGAGAATTGGGGAAAAGGTGTGTGATGAAATCTATCAAAATGGGCAGTACGAAGATATTCATTTCACATGTAAATTTGTATGCCACCAGAGGACATTCACTGTGGAGGAGATGGTCTGATGGACATAATGACACATCCTCAGATGTCAGTCAGCCTCTTTTTGCACCATAGTGGTTAATCAATAGCTCATGAACAAAGTTACCATGACAGCAACTATGGAGAATATACATTCTATAATCAACATAGATTTCCCTTGACTAAGGGTAATCCTGGCTACTGTCACTGATAAGCATTCTACCTTCAAGTTATAAAGGCTAAATTGAGCCTTCATTTTAGTACAACATGCTAGGAGAAACTTCCAGTTACTTGATAGCAAATTGATTATATTGGATATTTTCCGTCATGGAGGAGAAAACAAATTTCCTCACAATACACACATAACCTGGATATGGATTGGATTTCCCTGGATATTACCACCATGCTCACATGAAGAGAGTTTTATATATTGCTGTGGTGTCTTACACATCATCTGTGAACGAGAGACTTATTTGACAGAGAAGGAACTAAAGTAAGAACACAACACACACAATTTAAAGGTTTCATCAGCCATTATCCAGCTACTGAAAAATAATTGTTTTGATAGAAAACTGGAATATTCTCCCAAAGTTTTAGTTACAATACCCGATGGCAGCAATGCTTTTTGATATAAGGATGTTGTTATACAGGGTGTGTTATATTATTCAAACAGTAGACAAAATATAATGCTTCTTTCTCATAGCCTAAATCATGGGTCCGGGAACCAAGGAATTGAAGTAAGAGTGCTTTTTTCACTTTTATCCATAATAACTCCTTAGAATAATGTTTGTTTTTCATCCCTGGGATCTTGGATTTGATGTGTTAAAGGGTCTTTGTCTGTAAGGGTAGCATAGTTACAGCAGGTTTATGGTCATGGTTCTGTTCAGAAGAAAACTGCAAGGTTGTGGCAGCATGTTACTGGACACATCACCCAAGGTTATTTTGGCTCTGAACAAAAGGAGCAAGCAAGATCAACAGAGTACAACACGAACCTGGCCTTCATTCCTGGAGCTGCTCCAGTATGGTAAACCATCACCCCAGAGGCCATAAGCACCTGCTCAACAGCAACCAGCCTGAAAAACGACCTGGCACATATAGCCGCAAAGAGGCTGCTTCTATACAAGTCCACTTTTTCAAGACTGGGAAAGATAGCTACTTTGCCTAATTCACATAAACCAACATAGAATGTCAAACAAAATAAAAACACAGAAGACTATCTCTCAAAAGAAGAAACAAAGAAAATTCCCAGGGTGAGGGGAAACCTGAGGAAACCGAGCTAAGTGATTTGTCTGATAAATAATTCAAAGAAACAGTCATAAGGATATTCAGTAAACTTGAGAGTGGAATAGAGGAAGTTAGAGAGACCTTCAACAAAGAGTTAGAAAATGTAACAAAAAACCAGATAGTGCTGAAGAATATGATAACTAAAATGAAAGTTACATTAGAGAGAATAAAAATCAAATTAACTAATACAGAAGAATGAATCAGGAGCCTGGAAGACAGACTAATGGAAATCAATCAAAGCAGCAAAAAGAAAAAGGAATTAAAAAATAGTTTAAGGGACCTTTGAGATAACATAAAACAGAGGTCTCCAACCCCTGAGCCACCAGCTTGTACAGGCCCATGACCAGTTAGGAACCCAGTCACACAGCAGGAAGTGAGAGGCGAGTGAGTGAGCAAAGCTTCATTTGTGTTTGCAGCTGCTCCTAAGCACTAGCATCACCACCTCAGCACCACCTCAGATCATCAGGCATTAGATTCTCATAGGAACACTGATCCTTGGTGCCAAAAAGGTTAGGGACTGCTGACATAAAGCACACAAATATTCACATTATAGGAATCCCAGAAGAAGAGAGAAAGTGATACAAACTCTATTTAAAGAAACAATAGCTGAAAATTTGGGAAAGGAAGTAGACATCTAGGTCCAGGAAGCAAAGAGAGTCTCAAAGGAGAGGAACTCAAAGAGACCCATACCAGGACAAATTTTAATTAAAATGGCAAAGTTAAAGATAAAGTGAAGAAAACAATTTCATTTGCAATTGCATCAGAAACAAACTACCTAGTAATAAATTTAGCCAAAGAGGTGAAAGACCTATACTCTGAAAACCATAAGATGTTAAAGAAAGAAATTCAACACAATTCAAGTAAATGAGAAGATATGCCATGCTCATGGATCGGAAGGATTAATGTTGTTAAATGTCTTTATCACCTAAAGCAATATATATATATTTAATGTAATTCCTATTAAAATATCAATGACACACTTCTCAGAACTAGAAAAACTAATCCTAATACTTATATGGAACCATACGCATGCACATGTGCACGCGCGCGCGCACACACACACACACACACACACACACACAAACCTGAATATCGAAAGAAACTTTGAGAAAGAACAAAATGGAAAGTATCACGCTCCCATATTTAAAACTATACTACAAAGCTACAATAATTAAAATAGTATTGTACTGACATATGAATATGTATATAAACCAATGAAATAGAATACAGAGCCCAGAAGTAAGCCCTTGCTTATATGGTCAATTAATCTACAACAAAGGAGGCAAAGATATACAATGAGATAAAAATGATCTCATCAATAAATGGTGTTGGAAGAACTGGAATATACATGCGAAATATTAAAAAAATAAATTCGAACCACTTTCTTACACTACATACAAAAATAAACTCAAAGTGTATTAAAAACTTAAATGTAGGACATGAAACCATAAAACTTCTAAGAGAAAACATAAGCAGTATACTCCTTGACATCAGTCTTAGCAATATATTTTTGGATATATCTCCTCTGCAAAGGCAACAAAATAAAAAATAAACAAATGGGATCATGTCAAAGGAAACGATCAACAAAATGAAAGGACAACCGATTTACTAGGAGAGGATATTCACAAATGATACATCTGATAAGGGTTTACTATCCAAAATATATAAGGAACTCACAACTTAACACCAAAAGAACAAACAAACTGATTTAAAAATGGGCAAAAGACTTTAATAGACATTTCTCCAAAGAGGACATACAGATGAGTAATAGACATAAAAAAAGATGCTCAAAATCAATCATCATCAGAAAAATGCAAATTAAAACCACAGTGAGATATCACCTTACATCTGTGAGAATAGCTATCATTAAAAAAAAATCAACATACAACAAGTGCTACTGAGGATGTGGAGACAAAACTACCCTTGTATACAATTGATAGAGTTGTAAACTGGTGCAGCAGCTATGAGAAATTATATGGAGATTCCCCAAAAAATTAAAATAAAGCTGCCATACTACCCAGCAACCCACTTCTGGATATTTATCCAAAGAAAACAAAAACACTAATTTGGAAAAAAAAATAGATATACCTCTATGTTCATTGCAAGATCACTTAAAATAGCCAAGATATGGAAGCAGCCTAGGTATTGATCGGTATAAGACTGAATAAAGAAGATATAGAATATATAAAATGGAATATTACTCAGCAATACAAAAGAATGAAATCTTGCCATTTGTGACAACATAGATGGGCCTAGTGGCTATTATGCTAAGTGAAATAAGTCAGACTGAAAAAAACAAATGCCATACAATTATACTTACAAGTGAAATCTAAAATAGTAATTTAAAAAAAGCAAATGAATGAAACAAAACAGAAACAAACCCATAGATATAGAGAACAATCTGATGTAACCAAAAGGGAGGGGCATGGTGAATGGCTTAAAAATAAAAAAATAAATAAATAAATTGACATCATACAACTTAAGTGGAAGATTTGAGATTCAAATACAGGTCAGTCTAACTTTACAGCATACAAAGAAATTAATATACCACTTCTGGATACATAAAGATTTTTTTCTTTTTACAACTTCAAGCATTTTCCCATTGATATGGAATGTTTTCTAAAAAGTAGGTCTATTATTTTGGTGTGGTACTATATATATCCTAACTAAAGTGTCTTAATTTATCTGTAGTATCGAGGCGTAATTTTATCAATCATTCTATCAAAAATTTTAGAATGAATTGAAAATGTATATATGTAGGATTCCAGTCAAGATTGCAAGGTAGGTAAACACTGCTTGCTTCTTCTTACAACCACATCAAAACTATAGCTAAACTACAGAAGAACTATCATTAAGAATTGCCTGAAAACTAGCTGAACAAAGGTCCTATAACTAAGGACATACAGAAGAAGCCACCTAAAGACTGGTCAGAGGGGCAAAGATATAAAATGGGCTGGTTCCACACCCACATATGGTGGTTAAAAATCAGGAAGGATATTTTGACTTCAGAGGTACCCCTCAAGAGCGAGGGAGTCCAGCCTTACACCAGGCTCCTCAGCCCCGGGTTCCAGTGACAGAAAGGGAAATCCCCACAATTTCTGACTATGAAAATCAACAGAGATTGTGGCTGAGTGAGGCAGAAGGCTGCTGGAGTTCCATGCACTCCTCTTAAAGGGCCCACACATGAACTTACTAGCTGATGGACTCAGTTTGTCTGAGCTCCAGCACTGGGGCAGCAACTCAAAAGGTGCCAAAAACATATAGGAAGGAACTAAATTATCTGGCTTCAGGGAGAGAGCTAGAGGGACAGCTTTCTCCAAGACAGAAGTGCTGGCAGAAACCATTGTTCTTTTGTTGAGCCCTTTCCTCACTCAGCTTGCATGTGCAGGTGGGCATTACATCTCAGTCTCTATGAACCTAACTAGCACTGTTCACTCTGCTCTGGTGATTCCCTGAGACTTCACCCTACACAACTTATAGGCTCACCTAAGCCACTTCTAGTGGCTTTTCCATACAAACAACCTGTCTTGGCTTATGCGGCAAACATTTCTAAAATCTCTCAATGGTTTTTAAACCCCAAACAAACATCATTTGGGTATTTCTCATAATCAATCAGCCTGAAAGTTTATCTCTACCATTGATGTGCAATCAACAATCAAGGCTCAACTACAACATGAGGACACACAACTCACACAAGGAACACATTTGGAGCACCCAGCTCAAGTAATCAGGGAGACTGTGTCACTAGGCCTCATAAGACACCTACTACATAAAGCCACTTTACTAAAACCAGGAGACATAGTAGCTCTACCTAAAACATAGAAACAAAACTAGGGAGGCAGCCAAAATGAAACAAAGAAATATGTTCCAAAAGAAAGAACACAACAAATCTCTGTGGAGACAAGCAATCTATCAAATGCAGATTTAAAAACACCGGTTATAAGAATACTCAATGATCTTCAGAAGTGAATAAAGTAGTCCCTGGTTTCATGTAATTTACAAGTTGATTATAACAATAATCAATGAGAACTTCAACAGAGATAGGAAACATTAATATGGAGATAGAAAACAAAAAGCCGGTTAGAAATAAAAAAAAAAAAAACACACGATAACTAAAAAATAGAGGATCATCGATTTGAAAGATAAGGTCACAGAAAAAAAACAATCAGAACAGCAAAAAGAAAACAAACAAACAAAAAAAGTATAGTTTAAGGGACTTCTGAGACAACATCAAGTGTAACAACATTGACATCATAGGGATACCAGAAGGAGAAGAGAGAAAGCAAGAAATTGAGGACCTATTTGAGAAAATAATGTCTAAAAATTTTCCTAACCTGTTGAAGGAAATAGACATATAAGTCGAGGAAGCACAGACAGTCTCAAACAAGGTAAACCCAAAAATCTACACCAAGATCCATCCTAATTAAAATGGCAAAGATTAAAACCAGCAGAAAATTCTAAAAGTAGAAAGAGAAAACCAGCTAGTTACTTACAAGGGTACTCCCATAAGACTGTCAGCTGATTTATCAACAGAAACTTTGCAGGGCAGAAGATATTGGCATTAAATATTCAAAATGATGAAAAGTAAGGACCTACAACCAAGATTGTTTTATCCAGCAAAGCTATCATTTAGATTCGAAGGACAGATAAAAAGCTTCCCAGACAAAAAAAAAAAAAAAAAAAAAAAAAAAAAAAATATATATATATATATATATATATATATATATATATATATATATATATAAAGGAGTTAATCACCACTAAGCCAGTATTACAAGAAATGTTAAAGGGTCTTCCTTTAGAAAAAGAAAAAAAATAAAGATAAAATATATAAATAAATGAAATGGCTATAACTATATACCTACTAACAATTACTTTAAATGCAAATAAATTAAATGCTCTAAGCAAAAGATAGGGTGGTTGAATAGATAAGAAAACAAGACTCTTACATATGCTGCCTATAAGAGACTCACTACAGATAAAAAGGCACTCACAGACTGAAAGTAAAGTGATAAAAAAATATGTTTTATAAAAATGAAACCTAAAAATAAAAGCTGGGGTAGCAATACTAATACCAGAAAAAAAATGACTTCATTTTATTTTTATTTTTGCAAATAATTCAACTTTATTTTTTTAATATTTTGTTTATTGTTTTACCTGCCCCCTTCCACTCAGGTAACCACTAGTCCATTCTCGATGTCCAAGAGTCTATTTGTTTGTCTGGTTCACTTGTTGCTTTTAAGTTTATATCCCACACATAAGTGATAACATGTGATTTTCAACCTTTTCTGTCTGGTTTATTTCACTTAGTATGATTGTTTGAGGTCCATCCATGTTGTTGCAAATGGCAGTATTTCATCTCTTCTGATGGGTGAGTAATATTGCATTGTATATATGTGTCAGAGTTTCTTTAGCCAATCATCTATCGTAGGACACTTTGTTTGCTTCCATGTCCTGGTGACTGTCAATAATGCTGCTATGAACATTGGTGTACAAATATCTTTATGGATATGATTTTTTAAGTCATTGGGGTAAATATCCAGTAGAGGGATTGCTGGATCATATAGTAGATCAATTCTTAGTTTTTTGAGGAACCTCCATATTGTTTTCAATTGTGGCTGTACCAATTTGCAGTCCCACCAGCAGTCTATGAGGGTTCCTATTCTCCACATCTTCTCCAACATTTGTTGTTACTAGTTCTGTTAATTATTGTCAAAGTGTAAAAGTACATTTCAATAACATCTTCCTTATTCACATCCCCCCCCTTCTTCAGCCATGACTACTTTGGAAAATATGTTGTTATGGGTTATTGGTTGTTATGGATTGTTAATATCAATTCCTCAGTAAGCTAGTCCCAAGGACAGGACAGGGAGTGATCTCCAGGCTCCAGTTGCCTAAGAGAAAATAGCTCCCAAGACTACCAAGAAGAAAAACAAAACAATATTGCCGCCGCAGTACAGATAACCAAACTGTCCACTTAGACGCTAACAGCCAACATCTGCTTCTGTAATCTGCTTGCTTGCGTAATCAAAGCACACCAAGGCATAGTTTTAGGCTATATAAGCTGATCCCTATGGAGGCTCAGAGCTGATTCTCTAGTGGGAAGAGTCAGTCGCCAGCCAGCTAATAAAGGCTCATAATTAATCTTAATTGGCTCCATGGGTCTTAGATTTGATCGCGCCACAACATTATAGCCATTCTGACAGATGCGAAATGGTAACTCATAGTGGTTTTGATTTGCACTTCCCTAATAGCTAGAGATATTGAACATTTTTTGATATATTTGTTGGCCATTTGTATGTCCTCTGGGGAGAAGTGCCTGTTCAGGGCCTCTGCCCGTTTTTTAATTGGATAGTCTTTTCTTTTTGTTTTTTGTTGTGATTTGAGTTGTATGAGTTCTTTCTATATTTTGGATATTAGGCCCTTATCAGTGGTTTTGCTTGCAAATATATTTTCCCATTTGGATGGTTGTTTATTTACTTGTTGATGATTTCTTTTGCTGAGCAGAAGCTTTTTAGTTTGATGTAATCCCATTCATTTATTTTTGTTTTTACTTCCTTTGCCTTTGGGTAAAATTTATACAATCCTCTTTAAGCCCAAGGTTTTTGAGTTTAGTTCTTATATTTTCTTCTAGGCATTTTATTGTTTCAGGTTTTATATTCAGGTCCTTAATCCATTTTGAGTTAATTTTGGTGTGTGGTGATAGACAACAGTCTAGTTTCATTCTTTTGCAGGTGGCTTTCCAGTTTTCTCAGCATCATTTATTGAAGAGGCTTTCCTTTCTCCACTCTATGGTTTTGCCCTTTGTCAAAAAATATTTAACCATATAAATATGGGTTTACTTCTGGACCCTCGATTCTGTTCCAATGGTTCGTGTGTCTGTTTTGCTGCCAATGCCATACAATTTTGATTACTGTTGCTTTGTATTATAATTTGAAGTTGAGCAGAGTGATGCCTCAAGCCTTGTTCTTTTTTCTCAGGATGGCTCTGGCAATTCAAGGTCTTTTGTACTTCCATACAAATCTGATGACTTCTTGTTCTATTTCTTAAAAAATGCTGATAGGATTTTTGTGGGGATTGCATTAAATCTATATAATGCTTTAAGTAATAAGGTCATTTTAACTATGTTGATTCTTCCAATCCAAAAACACAGAATATCTTTCAATTTATTTGTATCTTCTTTAATATCTTTTAATAGGGTCTTATAGTTTTCATTACATAAGTGCTTCACATGTTTCATTAGATTTATTGCTAGGTATTTTATTCTTTGTGTTACGATTGTGAAAGGAATTATATTTCCACTTCTTTTTGTGATATTTCAATATTAGAATATAGGAATGCTATGGATTTTTGAACGTTGATTTGGTATCTAGAAACTTTACTGTACTTGCTTATTGTTTATAGTAGTATTCTTGTGGACTCATTAGGGTTTCCTATATAGAGAATTATGTCATCCGCAAATAGTGACAGTTTGACTTCTTCGTTTCTTATTTGGATGCTTTTTTTTATCTTTCTCTTGTCTGATTGCACTCGCTTGATTGATTCTTGAGAATGTTCCATGTACACTGGAGAAGAATGGATAAGCAGCTGTTTGGGGATGAAAAGTTCTGTAAATGTCAATTATGTCCAGTTAGTTTAACGTACCATTTAAGGATGTTATTTCCTTATTGATTTTCTGTTTGGATGATCTGTCCATATCTGACAGTGGGGTATTTAAGTCTCCTTCTATGATAGTGTTTTGGTCTATTTCTCTCTTTCGTTCTGTTAGTAATCACTTTATATGTTTTGGGACACTCTGATTGGGAACATAGACATTAATAAGCATTATGTCTTCTTGGTGCATGATTCCCTTTATCATTATGGAGTGTCCCTCAGTATTTCTTTACATTTTTTTTATTTTGAAGTCTATTTTGTCTGATATTAATGCCACTATTCCTGCTTTTATCTGAATGCCATTTGCTTGAAATATCATTTTCCACCCTTTCATTTTGAGTCTATATTTGTCTTTGGAGCTGAGATGTGTCCCCTGGAGGAAACATATGGTTGCATTTTGCTTTTGATCCATTCTGCAGCTCTGTGCTTTTTTATTGGTGAGTTTATTACTTTTACATTTAGGGTGATTATTGAAATATGAGGTCTTCTTAAAGCTATTTTTATCTTTTAAAAGAATTTTAATTTTTTTTTTAAATTATCTTTTGCTTTCTCGTAGTTCAGTGTTTCCATTACTTCCTGGTTCTTTTGTTTCTTTTTTCTTTATTTTGGTTGATTTTGTGGGTTTTCCTTCTGGTCCTTCTTGTTTTATGTCATATACTTTGATTCTGAATTTTTGGCATATGGTTACCATTACAAATATGTAAAGGATAGTTATATATATATATATATATATATATATATATATATATATATATATACACACACAGTCGTCTCTTTTCTTCTGCACCTGCCTTATCTACATTCCCCTTTGCGAATTTGGATCTTTGAATCACCCCCTTCTCAGTCATTGTTGTCTCAATTTGTTCATATCTATGCTGAACATTCATTACTATCTTGCTACAGCAAATCTCTTCTTATTTTAAGCTAGTAATGCCCTGTTTCTAGTAAAGATTATGCTCCTCTGCTTTTATCTGTCTTCTAGTCACTTACTCTTAATTATGTATTTTTTTTGGTCATTTTTTTAGGTGGGCTGACCCCTTTCAGTATTTCTTATAGTGCAGGCCTTGTAGTGCAGAATTCCCTTAAGTTTTGTATGCATGGAAAGGTCTTTATTTCTCCTTCATATCTAAAGGAGAACTTAGTTGGATACATTATTCTTGGCTGATAGTTCCTTTCATTTAATAGTTTGAATATTTGATTTCACTCCTTTCTGGCTTGAAAGGTTTGTGCTAAGAATTCCAATGATAATCTAACGGGTTTTCTTTTATAGGTTATTTTCTTCTTTTCCCTGGCTGCCCTGAGAAATCTGTCTTTGTCATTGATTTTTGGTAATTTTAATATAATATGTCTTGGTAAAGATGTTTTTGGGTTGAGATAATTGGGTGTTCTGTTGATTTCTTGAGTTCCAAGCTCTAGCTTATACCTTAGATTTAGGAAATTCTTTTCAACTATTTGTCTGAAAATGCTTTCTAATCCCTGTTTTTTTTTTTTTCCTCACCTCAATAATGTCCATTATTCTTATGTTTCCTCTTCTGATGATATCAGCTAGTTCTTGTATTTCTTTTTTGTTATTTTTCTTCGGTTTCTCTCTTCTTCCTTCTGATTTATTTCTAGATTTCTGTCTTCAATATCACTGATCCTTTCCTCCATTTGGTCAATTCTATTTCCCAAGCTTGTCATTTTATTGTTTAAATCTTGAAGTGTGTTCTTTATCTCCAGAAGTTCTATTCAGTTCTTCTTGAGGGTTTCAATCTCTTTTCTAAAGAACTCATTCAGCTCATCCAGTTGTTTCTTCAGTTCCTGAAATTGTTGATGTGATTTGTTCAGATCTCATTGAGTTTTTTTTTTTTGAATTACCATCCTGAATTCTCTGTCATTTAAGTCACATATTTCTATGTCTCCAAGCTTATTTTCTGGAGGTTTTTCTCTTTCTTTTTGAGATGCCTGTTACCTTGGTTATTCATGGTGTTTAATGGAGTATTTCTCTACCTCGGCATTAATGGAAATGTGTTCTGCTTTTTTTTCCAGAAAGAGGATTTCTTATATAATAGTCCTTAGCCTGTTGCAAAGAAGGTGATTTTCTTTTGGTTTCCAGTAGGTGGTGTCTAAGCCTCTTGGATCTCTGCTTTATATAAAGTCTTAATAATGTTTTTTTTTTTTCTTTTAGTCTCAGTTTACCCTCAGTCTCAGTTCCTGTCAATGTTAGCAACAGTTTTGATAGGGTTTGCTCATATTCTCCTGGGGTTCCGAGGTGATCGGTCTCAGAGGGTATGGGGGAAGGGGCCCTCTGAATTGGGGGATGGGAGCTCTGGCTCAGTCTCGGTCTTGCAACCGCAGCTGGTAAAAATTAATTGTTGTTTCTCTGCCTTTCTGCCCTGATGACTGAGCACTGCCACCATTCGCATGTAGCTCACAACTTTCCCAGGCAGGGCTGTTCAGGGAAGTTGCTGCATCTTCTCCCCTTCCCCTCCTCCTATAGGGAGCTCTGGCTGTGAGATGCAGCTTATTTGTTTCTTCCAGTCCACCACCCAATACCCAGGGTTCTGACTTGTGGTAGCCCTTATGCACAGATACCATGCTCAGAGGTGCTGGTGTGCAGTTCAATTGCTTTTTGTTGAGGTTTAGATGTTCATCTTATTGTTGTTTCAAGTGGAGAGATCTGGGGATGTCTCTCACTCCACCATGTTTAATCCAATCCTCAAAAAAATGACTTTAAAGCAAAGGCTATAAAAAGAGACAAAGAGGGACCCAGTAATACCATTTCTGGGTATTTATTCAAAGAACCCTCAAACGTTACTTCAAAGAGACATGTGAATCCATGTGTTCATTTCAGCATTACTTACAATAGCTAAGATATAGGAACAACCTAGGTGTTTATCAATGAAAGAATGGATAATGAAGAGTTGCTGCATATATCCAACAGAATATTACTCAGCCATAAAAAAAAATAAAATCTTGTCATTTACAACAGAGGGTAATGTGCTGAGTTGAGTAAGTCAGACAGAGTAAGACAAATGCCATATGATTTAACTTATATGTGGAATCTAAAGAACAAAATAAACAAACAAAACAGAGACAAATTGATAGATACAGAGAATATTTTGATATTTGCTGGATGGGAAGGAAGTTGGGGAGGTGGGTGAAAAAGGTAAAGGGATTAAGAAGTACATATTGATAGTTACAAAATGGTCATGGGGATGTAAAGTACAGCATAAGAATATACTCAATAATATTGCAATAATTATATATGGTATCAGATGAGTACCAAATTTATAAGGGTGATCACTTCATAAGTTATATAAATGTCTAGTCACTATGTTGTGTAGCTGAAGCTAATACAATATTTTATGTCATTTGTAATTAAATAAATAAAAAAAATATTTAACAAAATAAAACCATAGAATAAAATCATGCCCCAAAAGAAAGAAAATGTATGAATATAAAGTGAGATATAGAGAATTATAAAATAAATTACAACACTAAAAAATTAAAAATAAAGAAAAAGTCTTATATTTTGCTTATAATCAAATATACATAAGTTTCTTTGTGTAAGAAAAGTTACTGATATATTATAAATGTATTTTTCTGTCATTTAAACTTCAAAAATAGTTTTATTTCAGAGAATCGGGCTAGATAAGAAACTTGTAGACAGTCATAAAAATGATTGCTATGGACTGAATGTTTGTGTCCTCTCAAAACCCATATGTTGAAATCCTAACCTCAAATATGTTTATATTTGGAGCTGGGAACTTTGGAAGGTACTTAGGGAATTAGGGTTAGATTACATCATCAGAGGACAGCCTTATAGAAGTGACCTTATAAGAAGAGAAAGATCTCTCTCTCTCTCTCTCTCTCTCTCTCTCTCTCTCTCTCTCTTTCTCTCTCCTCTCCTTTACTGAAATTTATGCACTGAGAAAAAAACAATGGGAGGAGATAATGGTGTGGTCATCTACAAACTAGGAAGGAGCTCTCAGTGGGAACAGAATCAGCCAGCACTTTGATCTTAGACCACCCAGCCTCCAGAACTGTGTGAAATAAAATTTCTGTTGTTGAAGCCACCCAGTAAATAATATTTTGTTATGGTAGCCTAAGACAATGACTAAGACATTGACTAAGAAAATGACTTTTTTATGACAATTAATTATCTTAAAGTGACAGATTATAAATTGTTTGTACTATATATAATATATAACAATATAAAAAGTATCTATAACTGCATATAAAGGTACTTATGAGACTCATAAAATGACCGTGATATTTGTACTACCCAAATTATCCTTTAAAGATCTTTTGGTGTTATTTATTTATAACAGTAGAATAATTATTAATGGAAGTTATTTCTGTATATGTTTTCAAAATAAAAATAAACTGAAGTATCAGGTTTTACAAGCTACCCCCACTCTAACGTTCAAGCTTACAATAATTTATCTAGGATGCTTCTAAAACAAATTTACAATGTTGAACCATATTATCCAAGGTGCTTTGGCCATAAAACCTTTGGACTGATGCAGTAAACTTTTAGAATTCTGGTAGAAATGGATTTGGAGACCAGGATCTGTACTAGCTCTCATACTGCTCTGGGAAGGTATTACTTATCATCACTAAAACTGTTAATCAATATAGCTGGTCATTACTCCTTGTCCTGTTCCCTAATTAAACTCTTTTCTTGTTTATTTTAGACCTTAATTCTAGTCTCCAAGTCTATTTCTACCAGAATTGGAAAAATCTTAATTTAATAAATATTTTATAACAAATAGTAGCATTTATTTATGAATATTGCAGAAGCATTTGTTTTCAAATAAAATAATTTTAAATTAGTACCTTATTTAAGCTGCTCATTTTACAATTACTACATTGGCCTCTTTTAGTTGAAGTGAAGGATACCAGAAATCTTCTAACCTGAGTTTTAAATTTGGCCATATCATTTTCTCAGAATGTAATGTGTGTCTATGATGTTTTGGTTTAATGACTTGGAGAATCCTGTTACCTTGATTTAAGGTCAAAAGCAAAATTTAGTAAAAATAATTATTGTAAACATACTTATCTAGGTTTATAACCTCAAGTTTTTTTAATGAGACCCTAGGTATGATATTCTTGTCTGCAGCTTTAGTCATTTGGAATCCATTTTGAGAATGCATTACTATTCCTTCTTATTAACAGCCATTTGGATTTGTTTTGTTTAAACAGCTTATTGCCATTCTCCAAGTAGTTGTGAGATTAGAGCACATTAATATTTAGCTCTCTTTAATTCTTTAAAGTGTTTCTGACAATACTTTGAATTTTAAGGTTTTCTTAGCTAGAACACATTCAGGGAAAATTAATTGAATATTTCATCTCTAGCCTGTCTTTAGCTGGCACAAAAATTTCTGGCTTTGACCAATAAAAATCTGTTGAGTTGAATGTTGTGAACAATCTTTAGTTTAGACATATTTCACAACTTTTGTTATATAGCTTCTTAGCAGTTGAGCTCACCCAGAGGAGTCTCTTCACCTCAGCTTTTCATTAAGTCAAAAACCTATAAAATACCTTCATTTTTTTACAGCATTTTTTTCACATTTCTTTTAGTGTTTTTTATTTATCTAGAAAAACAGCTATTGTAAGCAATCTCCTTTCCCACAGTGATTTTTCTCTATTGATATTAAGTATAATGTTGAAATTAAATTTTATATTATTTTTAAAATTTAGTGAAAGTTTTAGCATTTAATAGGTAACATTTAATATATATTAACGTTTAATATATATAACATTTAATATATATTAATATATATTAAATTCAAATTTATAAAGACTGTACTTACTTTCTTAATATATAACTTTTATTTTATAAAGGGGAACAAAAGCAAAGCCTACAGAAATCTTCATACTTTAACTATATTCTTTTTAAAATTCTTGTCTCTTATTTTTCCATCCCAATAAAAAATAAATAAAAATTCTCATATGGAATTATTAAGAAAAGGAGTTAGAGAATAAAATGCTTGACATGCTTTTTAGTTAATCTGCACTCATCACTCTACTCCTCTGACCAAATTTTTGTTGGAGGTTGTAGCTCAAGATAGACTAATTAGCTATATGCTACTATAAATTCAAAACTTGGAAACATGTCGAATCTCTCTTTTCTTTCTTCCTGCTATTTCCTTATTGATTTGAAAATGGCAGACCCTGGAAAAGAGGGAATTGTGTACTGACTTAAGCATATAAAAGAGAAATAATTTATTTCGAAATAGAGATATACATATAAACAAATAGAATTTATTTTGTTTGAATATTTAATTTAATCAGTATGCAGCATCATTTATTTAACATTTGTTAAAAAATAAGTCACAAAATGCCATTCCAGCTTGCATATTCTAAGGAAGTATTTCTAAATTGGTGTCTAGTCACTTTCTCTCTTAGAAGATTTGTGTGTGTGTGTGTGTGTGTGTGTGTGTGATACATTCTATCTTACCAATATTTACTTGTTCAAATTCAGTTCAAAGTTGGTTAAAAATATTTGACATGTCTTCGGCCATGCCACCCAGAACATGCTCAATCTCATCTGATCTTGGAAGTTAAACGGGGTCGGGCCTGGTTAGTACTTGGATGGGAGACCACCTAGGAAGACCAGTTACTGTAGGCATAAAAAAAATTGATTTGGAGGCACTGAAATTCTCTTGCAGGCTAGAGGCAATATATAATATTGCAAACTTCAATGTTTTAGATCCTGTTCAGTAGAGTAGTGAAAGGTCTGCAACACTAACTTTGAACAACCACACATACCAAAGGATCAAATGTACATACAAATTTAAACTCTACTTTGCATTTCCTTTTGGGAACTATGTGTATTTTTTAAATTTCATAAAAACTTTTATATCTAGATTGCAATTTACCATTATCTAACTATTAAAAATTCAGGATTGCTATCTCAAAATCCTATATTTCTAGGAGAAGAGTCTTCAACCATACATGTTGATGAAGGGTTTGCAAATTCATACTTTAAGGCATAGCATAAGAAAATGATGTAGATGAACTAAAGATATGGATTAATTGGAGCTAGATGTACAAGGTTGCAAGTGAAAAGGCAGCCATTTGAATGACAGAAAAAATTCTTTTATTATTAAATATTTGTGAGTATATAAATTATAAGTTGGTCTTCAAGTTTTTATTTTATATCTGTAACAACTGCTCAATAGCTCTTTTACTGAATTACTATGAATTTAAAAAAAAATTACAGATGATAAAATTTACTCTTTTTAGTATAAATATCTATGTATTTAACAGATGCATAGGTATTTATTTGTAACCACCATCATGATCAAAGTATAGACTAATTCCAATACCCCAATAAACGTCCCTTTCCAAAAAGTAGAAAAAGCACAAATGTCTGTTCTTAAACAAGTTTGTGAATACACTATGCAAATTTAAGGTTTACTTTAAATTGTTTATTTTTGTTTTACCAGCACCTTCATATCACTTGCTACCTTCTCATTTATACTCAGCAGGTTACAAAATTTTAACCCTCGATCAAATCAACTATCTGCTTATTCTGCTCTTGTATATAGATTGCAGAGTACAGTCATACCTTGGAGAATTATAGTCAAATATATTTAATTTTAATTACTAACTACCTCTTAAATATGTTTCCTTTTTTCTATTTCTACTTTTTCTCTCATATTTGGGCTGTGATTGTGTTTCACCTGAATACTGCAATAAACTGATGTTTTTCTCTTTAGTTTTGCACAGGCCACCCAATCTACTTCATTCTTCCTCACCCCACATCACTCCACCTTGGGTTAGTTATCTGAATAACTTTTATAAAATACAAAATTGACATTGCCATTTTGCTGCTTACCTTTCAAGGTCTCCTCAGAATCTAGGAAGTAATAAATTTCAAGCTACTTAGCATGGTCCACCAGACCCTTCACAATCTTTTTTATGTCTTCTCTTTCATGAACATTCAGTACTTCAACAATAATAAATTACTTAAAGTTTTCTGATAGCACACTACCACCTTAAAACTCCCAGTCTTTGTTCATGTTGTTTTCTTTGACCAGAAAAATCTCCAGTCTTTCTTCAGTAACACCTACTTGTTTTACAAAACTCAGCTCAATTGTGCTATTCTGTAGCTCTCCTCATACCTCTCTTTTTAATTAAATGCACATTTTATGTATTCCATAGCTCTTTTACATTCACAATTATTGTTTTCACAACAATGAATAGTGATTTAGGGGTTATTTATCTATTTACCTCAATAAAATATTTTTTATTGCAGTAACAGTATCTTACATTTCTATATCCCTTCATATGTAGCAAAGTATTCAAATTGATACTCATTAACTACATATTCACAATATACCATTTAAAATCAAACAGTAAAGTCAAACAACTAGTCAAGTGCCATTTAAGGAAGTCAATATTGCAGATTTAAGTGTATAATCTTTTGGATTACACTTAAAAAAATTTACAATCTATTAAGACCTTATTTTAAAAATAAATTTACTTACAAACTTTGATTAACTTTTCCCCTGAATTTTTAAATGCTTAAGTTCAAAATATTATCAGTGAGACTAATTTTGGCATTTAAAAATTAAATGATTATTTAGTAACTCAATTTTCTTGAATTTGTCAGTCAATTCTTGAAGAAAGACAGGCCCTTCATGTTAAAAATCACTTACTTGAAAAATCTGATAAATGTGACAACTATTTAGAATGATTAAGATTAATATCTAATAATTTCTGAAAAATTAGTGGCCTTTACTTCTGTTCAGAGAAAGTAAGATAACCGTGGTCAGGCTCCCTTCACTCACTTGTAGTTAACTTCAAGTGGAAGAAACTCAGCACTTCTCCCCTTATGCCTTATGTAACCAGGAACCTGGTAGGCAGGTGTGAGCTTCCATTATCTGGCAGTGTGCCACTACTGTTTAACCTGTGTATAAAAAGTTACCACTATCATGCAAGGTGGTGCCATGCCCTTGCTGAATAACACTGACATCCTGTGAGGTGGACTGTGCCCTTGCTGGAATAAAGAGCTATGTCGCTGTTGCCTATAGCTCCCTGCGTTTTCTTCCAACTGCCTGAATCTTGTACCCCTTACCCTGGAACTGCGAATCTGCAACAACACAACCGATTTATTTCATTTTGATGTCCTATTATTTATGGTTTACTGATGAAAATAGATATCTTACTTTTTACTCTTATTTTTTCTTCATGTTTATAGCACATATAACAAAGAAGATTTTTTATCATATGTGTGTATAGTAAAGATAATCTTCAACAATCCCATTTCACTTAATTGTAATACTAATACTGTGCTATAAACATTCAAAGACAACCAGAGTGCCTGTTAAAATCTGATCAAGCCACAGGTTTTATAGACCATTCTCCCATTGTATACAACTGTGTCTACAAGAGTATTCGTAAGTTCTTAAGGATATTTCAATTTTCTTCTTATTTTTTCAACCACTTAATGCAACATTCAACTTTTGAGTTCTCTTTTCAAAGTACACTAACAACCAAGTTTCTATCTACAATCAACTTTCAATTTTCTGCTAACAGATTTTCTGCATTATAGCTCATCTTTAACAAATCTTGCTTTAGCTTCTTAGAGACATTATTAGCTCCTTTGCTTATTCTGTTTGTTTGTTTTTTTTCTCCACATGAAAGCCACATCCAAGAAGACACCAGAAGAGAAGCTATATTATCTTTTACTATTCCCAGTCCACACATTCATAAGCTTAATAAGCACAAAATGTTTAAGAATCAAAACATGTGATTGCCTTCATCTGCTCCCAGGCTAAATGTGATCAATCTAAGAGATACTAAAGATAAAATAGAATTCAAAAAACTATTCTTTCTAAAAAAGATACTCACATCAGTTTGAGAAATTGTGTTTTTCCACAGTAGGATATGAGAAGCAGGCAAATTTGAGGGCAGTAAAGAAATAAACATTTACTGGTTCATTTTGACTTTGAGTTTTATACCAGATCCAACTTATGTTATTTTGTATTTAGCAAATCTTGTTCTTATCATCCAGGAGAATACTGACAAATTCACCTGAAAGATAATCTAATTTCATTGGTTGGCTGACTGGATTCAATCAATGCTTTCTGAGTCACAATGTCAAGTATCATAGTGCCACTTCAGAGTGGTTATTTACTTTTGATAAAAGCAGATTCAGTCCTAATTGCAATTAGCAAACATTTGGTCCTTTCTAAAATATCTGTGGAGACATTTGGTCTACATTAAAAGTTTCTTGAAATTTGGTTCTTGATATTTGGTGCTGTCCAAAACATTCATGGAGACATTTTGTCCAAGTCAGTCCATCTACCTAAACCTGTGTGCCATTACCAGCTAGGCCACTAAGGTGAGAAGAATTATTGACACTAGAACTACAATACATTATTGGACCAATGAAACATAAATTTTAAAAATGTATTAATCTTGTAAACCAAAGTATAGAGAAACACTATGGGCTATTTGAACCGAGGGACATTTCCTAAGTGTGAACATTTTGGCAAGATCAAATATCAAGGACCATCTGGCAACAACCAAATATGTTCATAGACATGTTAGATAGGACCAAATTTCAAGAAACTTTGTCATGGACCAAATATCTCTGTAAACATTTGGGACAGGACCAAATATCCTGCAATTATCTCATTTTATTTTTGACTGTTTTTAATTAAATTTATTGAGGTAAGATTGATTAATAAAATTATATGTTTCAGGTGTATAATTTTATAATTAACTCATACAACTCAATAATATAAAAACAAACAATCCAATTGAAAAATGGGCAGAGGACCTGAACAGACACTTTTCCCAAGAAGATATACAGATGACCAATAGATATATGAAAAGATGCTCAACTTCACTAGCTATAAGAGAAATACAAATCAAAACCATGATGAGATTCCACATCACACCTGTTAGAATAGCTATACTCAACAGGACAAGTAATAACAAGTGTTGGAGAGGATGGGGAGAAAAAGGAACCCTAATACACTGCTTGTGGGGCTGTTGTACATAGTTGGTATAGCTACTATGGAAAACAATATAGAGGTTCCTCCAAAAACTAAGAACTGATCTATCATGTGGTTCAGCAATCCTTCTACTGAGTATTTATCCCAAAGACTTGAAAATATATATCCAAAAAGATATATGCACACTGATGTTCACAGCAGCATTATTCATGGTGGCCAAGATATCGAAGCAACTGAAGTGTCCTACAATAGATGATTGGCTAAAGAAGCTATGGTACATATATACAATGGAATATTACTCAGCCATAAGGAGAGATGAAATACTGCCATTTGTGACAGCATGGATAGACCTCGAGATAATCATACTAAGTGAAATAAGCCAGACAGAAAAGTTGAAAATCACATGACAATGGACTAATGATTACCAGAAGCGGGGCGGGGGGGGGAGGTGGGAGGGAAAAAATTAAAAAATAAAATGTTAAAAATATTATGTATATATAGCATGAAAAAAATAAATAAACTGGCATTTTTAAAAAAGAAACTTACTAGATTTCATTAACCAATATCATCATACTAAAAATTATAAATAAAAAATAAATGAATAAATTAAAACAAACAAAATGAAATATATTATATTTAGTTATATATATTTAGCAAAAATAGAACAGAATTCACAATAAAATAATCAACTTCAATTTGGGATTTGGAAGTAAGGGAATGGACTTGGGAAGAGCAACAAAGTAAATTATAGTTTTAATAATCATCTATACAAACATTTTGTTAAATTTTATTATTTATGGAAAGAGTTCAGAGGCACTTGCTGTAGAAAAATCAATGTTTTCTTTTAGTTTCATATGGTGTCCTATTAAAATGATTAGTATACTTACCAATTTTACTTGTACATTTCTACAAATTAAAAATATATATATATATATATATATATTTTGTCAAAAAAAGAAATAATTTACACTGCCCCATAATTAAGACTAACTAAATGCTGTGTAGGTTAACTTAAACTCTACTAGAATTAAATGATCTTTACTAAGTTGTCTGAATAGAAGGGTCTCTGATAGCTTTATCTTACCATTTTGTCAAAGACTGGTTTACAATTTATAAGAATTAGATATAAAAATAATGTTTAATAGGAGGTATTGTTTATGATTAGTATGGAGTATTTCACCACTTTTAATTTGTATTTGCTTTCCATATGATCCTATCTACTATGCCATTTCTCTTAACTGTCCATAAAAAGAGCTTGAGTGGACTTTTTCATATTACTTGTGTAAATAAAGTAGTAATGTCCTATCAAAACAAACAAAAACAACAATGACATACCACCTTACACCTGTTAGAAGGGCCATTAACAATAAGATAAAAAATAACACATGTTGGAGAGGTTGTGGAGAAAAGGGAACCCTTGTATATTGTTGGAGGGAATGTAAATTGGTGCAGCCTCTATTTCTGATTATTAAACTGAAAAAAATTTCCAAAGATATAATTTCTGATTTTACCATATCTCTATTTATATACTTTTAAATAATTGGGATTATGAGGATGCAGCCTCCTTATGGCTATTGTTGGAGAATTAGAAAACAAAAATAAAAATCTTGCCAATAGATTGAAATGTTCTTGTAAGTGACCAAATGAGGAAGCTTTGAGGTCATATTAGCTAAATTCTTTATCTGCAAGAGATAGCAGGATCCATTAAAGCAGATCTCAGATGTTGTAGGCTTTAGGTCTTTGTGAACATGGTTGTAGTAGAGAAGTATTCCAACTTTCTTTGAGATAGAGGTAAGGGACACTTGCAAAAGTTCCTTATCATCCTGGGAAGTAGCAGGCTAGAATTTCTCTTATCTAATAGAGTGCATTAATATATTAACTTCTAAGTCCACAAAAATCAAGTGGGCACAGTTCATACTTGCATGCATAGGCTTTGGCTAGAAAATAGTTTTGGTGTGTGTGTGTGTGTGTGTGTGTGTGTGTGTGTGTAACTAATGAAGACCCAAATGTATGATTTTGGTATGCAAGAAATTTAACATGGATTACTCAGAAATGTAGTGCTTTGGAAGAGACAAAGATCATTTTGAACCAAGTTTAATGAGTTCACAGAAAACAGGAACTATTCTCTGTTCAATAAAGAGGTTGAGAAGTTTGACTAAATTTGAGAGGGTTTACCTTAGGTTTGATTTCTACAAAACAACCTATTTTTATTCTGTTTTTTAAGTTGTCTGGCAGTGGGTTCAAAATAGATAGTTTTTATATTTCTCATTACAGTTTCTGATGACTTTTCCTTTAATAATCCAAAGAAATTATTTATTTATTTTTAAATTCCATTTTTCCTACATCTCCATATTTGAGGGCATTTTAACTGCACATAAAGATTTCCTTTTACAAAGACCTCTCTGAAAAACAATCTCTTTATCACTACATTTGGTAACATGTCACAAGTGCATTTCTAATCTTCATGTTGACATATATCCTAACTTTTAACTTCAAAATTAAATTTGTTTATAAAAATCTCTATATTAATCTTTAATGTGTGCAGGATCTTTAGTGGTTTCTCATCTTTAATTCCTGATATCAGGGACTGAAAAAAATCCTGGACTTTTTTTTAGTTAATCTAGCCAGAGCTTACTAATGTTACTGATTTTTATAAAAATGTTTTTATTTCATTGAATTTTAATTTTTTTCTACTTTATTAATTTCTGCTCTTATATCATTGACTTGTGTTTCATTCACTCTAGTTCTAATTTCTTGAGGTGTAAATATTGATCCTTGTGTGTACATCTTTTTTTTTTTTGCTTATACAATTTATTCTTAAGAATTTCTCTCTAAGCAATGTTTTAGCTGCATCCCAATTTTTTCATGTCATATTTTTGTTATCATTAATGGGATAAAATGCAATGACTGTTTTCTTATTGTTTTTTTTTTAATTTATTAAGACTTTTATGGCCATTATATGATCTACTTTAATGAACACAACATGTTTTCTTGAAAGGAACATATATTCTTCCTTTTGTGACTATAATGTTTTATGAATATCAATTAAGGTAAGTTAGTCATTAATACTTTTTAGATTTTTTTCTTTGCTGAGTTTTTGTATAGTTGTCTACTAGCATCTGAGAGAAGGATGCTACAGGTGTGAATTATGATCACAGAATTCTCTATTTCTCTGTATATTTCTGTCAATTGTTTTCATGTGTTTTGATGTCATTATTAATTATAAATATTTATGATTGCTTGTCTTCTTAATGAATTGACGCATTTATCATTATAAAATATATTGTTTAGCTCATGTACTTTTTTCTGTTCTTTGAAATCTATTTTTCTGATTCTAACAAAGCCATTTCAGCATTCTTATGCTAATTGTTTGCATAGCTTGTCATTTTCATTTTTTTTATTTTCAATGTAACTGTATTTATATTAAATTTCTTGTCCCTTAGATGATATTTAGTTCGGCCTCATTAATGTGTTCATTTTAAATATCTTGGCAATTTGATTGATGGTTTTAGCCCATTATTGATATGTTTGGTTATTGTATGCCTTTAATTTTTTTCAATTGTCCCCCGTGTTTCTTGTTCCCATATTTCTTTGATATCTTCACTGAATTATTTGAATATGTTATAAAAGTTTATAAAATTCTATTTTAATTTTATTGGCTTTTTAGTTATATTTACCTGCATTAATGCATCAGTGATTGCTCTAAGGATTATAATATACACATATAATATTTCAGTCTAGTTGCTTTTAAATTGTCCCACTTCGTATAAAATGTAGAAAACCTGTAAGAATATAGGTCCATATATTTTTCTCTAATCATCCATTATTGTATAGTTGTTTTATATTTTACATTTTTTATGTGTTCACCCACTGGTCAGGATTAGAATTCTTCCATTTAATAGACATAGGCCATAAAAAGAAATTATGAAAAAATCCTAAAATAGACTTTTTGTTTATTAAAATATTCAACATTTCCAATGCTCTTGATTGCTAAAGATTCAAGAGTCTATCTGGTTTATTTTCCCTAAGACAGGGGCTTTCATTTACAATTTCTTATTGTGCATGATTTGCTGAAAACAGACTCTTTTAGTTTTATTTTTTCTTAAAATGCTATTTCATTTTCATATTTAAGTATTTTCTCAGTCTTTTATAGGAGTTAGTTATTCTACTATCTACTATGCTCTGATTCTTATTAGATAACAGTAATTAACCAAATCAAATTGTTTTTCATACATATTGTGTGATTTTTTATTTTCTTTATTTTTTTCTTTCTTTATATCTTTCTACCTTTTCTTTGCATTTGGTTTATTTTTTAATTTAATTGTTGTTGGGTTTTTGTTTGTTTTTGTTTTTAGATTTGCTGTTTATCCTGCTTTAAACAGTTTGACAATTATTTACCTTGGTATGATTTTTTTTTAATTTTCTTTTTATTTTAATTAAAAATTATTGAGATGACATTGATCAACAAAATCTAATAAGTTTCAAGTGTACAATTCAACAGTATATCATATGTATTGCATTGTGTGGTTGCCACCCATAGTTAGATTTCCTTCCATCACCAAATATTTGACCGCTTTTATCCCTACCTACCTCCCCTCATCCACCCTTCCCTCTGGTAGCCATTAATCCCACTGTCAATGTCCATGAGACTCTGTTTTTCATGTTCATTTGTTGTTTTTAGATTTATATCCCACATATGAGTGATACATAGTTTTCAACTTTTCATATCTGACTTATTTTGCTTAGCATGATTATCTCAAGATCTATCCATGTTGTCACAAATGACAGTATTTCATCTTTTCTTGTAGCTAAAATTCCATTGTATATATGTGCCACCTCTTCTTTATCCAATCATTTGTTGTAGGACACTTTGGTTGCTTCCATGTCCTGGTCACCGTGAATAATGCTGCTATGAACATCGGGGTGCATATATCTGAAGATAAATGTTTTCAGGATTTTTGGGTTAGTACTCAGAGATAGGATTGCTGGACCATTAGTAATTCAATTTTTAGTTTTTTGAGGAACCTCCATACTCTTTTTTATAGTAGTTGTACTAATTTGCATTCCCACCAGCAGTGTATGAGGGTTCCTTTTTCTCCACATCCCCTCCAACATTTGTTCCTCCTTGTCCTGTTGATAATGGCCATTCTAACAGGTGTGAGATAGTATTTCATTGTGGTTTTGATTTGCATTTTCCTAATAGTTACTAAACTTGAGCATGTTTTTATGTGTCTGTTAGCCATTTGTATGTCTTCTTGGGAGAGTGTCTGTTCAGGTCCTCTGCCCATTTTTTAACTGAATTGTTTGTTTCTTTGTTGTCATTGAGCTCTATGAGGTGTGCGTGTGTGTGTGTGTGTGTGTGTGTGTGTGTGTGTGTAATTTTGGTATTAGGCCCTTATCAGGTGCTTTATTTGCAATGCATTCTCCCATTCAGATGGTTGCTTCTTCGCTTTGTTGTTGTTTTCTTCTGCTGTGCAGAAGCTTTTTAGTTTGATATAGTCTCATTCATTTATTTTCATTTTCACTTCTCTTGCCTTTGAGGTCAAATTCATAAAATCCTCTTTAAGTCCAAGATACATGGGTTTAGTACCTATGTTTTCTTCTATGCAATTTATTGTTTCAGGTCTTATATTCAGGTCCTTGATCCATTTTGAGTTAATTTTGGTGTGTGGTGATAGACACAGCCTAGCTTCTTTCTTTCTTTCTTTTTTTTTTTTTTTTGCAGGTGGCTTTCCAGTTTTCCCAGCACCATTTATTGAAGAGATTTTCCTTTCTCCATTGTGTTTTTGTCTCCTTTGCTGAAACTTATTTGTCCATATCTATAAGGGTTTACTTCTGGATTCTCAATTCTGTTCCACTAATCTGTGTGTCTGTTTTTCTGCCAATACCAGGCTGTTTTGATGATTGTCACCTTGTAGTATAATTTGAGATTGGGCTGAATGATACCTCTGCTCTTGTTCTTTTTTCACAGGATTGATTTGGCTATTTGGGGTCTTTTGTGCTTTCATACAAATGTGATGATTTTTTTGTTCTATTTTAAAAAAATGTTAATGGGATTTTGAGGAGGATTGCATTAAATCTGTGCAATGCTTTCTGTAATAAGCTCATTTTAACTCTGTTGATTCTTCCAATCCATGAACATGGGATAGCCTTCCATTTCTTTGTGTCTTCAATTTATTTTAATAGTGTCTTATAGTTTTTATTGTTTATGTCCTTCACCTATTTTGTTCGGTTTATTCCTAGATATTTTGTTCTTTTTGTTGCAATTGGAAAACTGATTTTTTACATTTATTTTCAAGAAAATTTATTATTATAGAAATACTATGGATTTTTGAGCATTGATTTTGTATCCTGAAACTTTACTGTATTTGTTTATTCTTCTAGCAGTATTTTAGTGGAGTCTTTAGTGTTTCCTATATAATCATGCCATCCACAAAGAGTGAAAGTTTGATTTTTTTATTTCTTATTTGGATGTCTTTTATTTCTTTTGCCTGACTGAGTTCTCTAGAACCTCCAAAATTATATTGAATAGCAGTGGTGACAGAGGACAGCTTTATCTTGTTCTTGATATAGAGGAAAGGTTTTTAGTTTTTCACTGTTAAGTTTAATGTTAGCTGAGGGTTTGTCATATATGGCCCATATTATATTGAGGTACTTTCCTTCTATATTTATTTTATTAAATGTTTTGATCATTAATGGTTGCTGTATCTTCTCAAAGGCATTTTATGAATCTATTGATATGATAATATGATTCTTATTCTTTATTTTATGTAGTATATCACATTAATAGATTTACATGTGTTAAAACATCCCTGTGCTCCTGGGATAAAGCCCACTTGATTGTGGTATATAATCTTTTTAAAGTTGATTTCAACTCACTAGTATTTTATTTAGGATTTTTAAATCTGTGTTCATGGGAGATATTGGTCTATAGTTTTCTTTTTTGTGTTATCTTTACCAAGTTTTGGTATCAGGGTAATATAGGCCTCATTAAATGAGTTAGAATTATTGCCTCCTCTTCAATTTTTTGGAAATGTTTGAAAAGAATAGGTATTAAATCTTCTTTAAATGTTTAGTCAAATTCAGTGGTGAAGTAATCTTGTCCTGGATTTTAACTTTTTGGTAGATTTTTAATGATTGTTTCAATTTTATCCTGCTCATTGTTCTATTTAGATTTTCCAGTTCTTCATGATTCAGCTAAGAAGTTTGTATATTTCTAAGAACTTGTCCATTTCTTCTAGCTTATTATATTTGGTGTCATATACTTTTTCATAGTATTCTTTAATGATTCTTTGTATTTTGGTGTGATATGTTGTAACTTCTTTTTCATTTCTGATTTTGTTTATTTGTGTCCTTTCTCTTTTTTCTAATCAGGGGGTTGTCAATTTTTACCTGCTATTTCCAGCATCTGGTTAATCTCAGGGTTAGTGTCAATTATCTTTCCCTACATTTTTATTGGTTGATTGTTGGATAATTTTGGATTGTGGACATTAGAGATTTTGTTATTTTCTTCCAATGAATATTGTTTCTTTTGTTTAGCAGGCAATTATCTTGGTTGAACTTAAATTGCAATTTTTGTGTTTTAGATGGGAGCTCACATCTCAGTTCAGCCTTTTTTTCTTCAGCTGAACAGTTTTGAGTCTTCACCACACATGTATGTTTCATGGATTAACTATAGATATGGGTGGACAAAATTGTGAATTTCTCTCTGGCTCTTTCCTTTCTGGAATTCCATATGTCTTACTAGCTGTTAAGTTTTTCACATCTAGTTTCTGAGTCCACAGACTAGAAAGATTGGTTTTTCCACTGCTGCACCCTGCAGTTTCCACTCCACAGGACAATTCTGCATGGCCCCAAACTAAAAACTAAAAAGTGGAAACTTAGTCCATATACCTCTCCTTTATACAGCAGAGACACCCAATCAGATTTTACCTATTCACTTTTTGGGGCCTTTTGGTAATCTTTTTGTGCTTTATGTCCAGAATTTATAGTTGTTATCTGCAGGGGAATCAATCTCATAAGGCCTTAATAAACTATTATCTGAAGTTAAAGAACCTATTTTATTTTTATTTTTTACTTATGTCTTTTAATGTAACATTAAAGAATTCTGTAGATGTTCCTCTTATTGATTATGACCCTCCCCCGACAATGTCACCTTGGTATGTCTCTTCATGACCTTATGACATTTATTGATTTTCTCCTTGGCCCAATAAGCGGTAACAAGGGTACATATTTCAATTCAATATATTTTATACCTATATAAAAAAATAAATATTTTACACCTATATAAAACACTCTCCAGATATAGAATAAGCTATTTAAGAAAGTATTGAGTTTATCTATACCTCCATTATTCAAAAATGTTTATTATGTATATATTATGAGGTAGATCCTGTGACTATAATATTTAAATATAAGCTAGCCAAAAATGTGGGAGAATTGTATAGATATTTAAATATCAGCAATTTGATCTGCCTAGACAGTTGATAATCTAAAGATAATCCTGAATATCTATAAAGCAAAGAAAATGCAACTTAAAACCCCATAGTTCCCCATGATTTGTGATTCATTATAATTAATATTTATCAAATATTTAAGTGTTAGTTCTTTACAAAGTTTTAAAAAATCTATCCTATTTATGGATTTTATAGTTTGTTGAAATATAATTATAGTGAGAGTGCTTTACATTTGGAGTGGTAGTTGTTGGATCTGGCAAGTTAATTTCTGTGAAATTGATCTAAACAAAAATAAGATGTTCGCTTAATGATAGAAAATAGATGGTGCCAAATGCCTTTAAAATACTAAATGACATTTTAATGTAGCATAATTTGTATGAAAAACTACTTTAGGCATCAAAGTTACAACTAAACTACAAACCAATTATCATTGAGAATTGTCTGAAAACTAGCTAAACAGAAGTCTTATAACTAAGGACATACAGAAGAAGCCATATTGAGACTAGTAGGAGGAGTGGTAACGTGGAATGTGCTGGTCCCACACTTACATGTGGCAGTTGAAAATCAGGAGGGATATTTCATTTTTAGAAATCACCACTGAGGAGTGAGTGGTCCTAACCCACACCAGGCTCCCAAACCCAGGGTTCCAGGGTCAGGAAAAGAGGTCTCAATAACTTCTGACTGTGAAAACCAGCAGAGATTGTGGCCGCGTGAGACAGATGGCTACTGCAGTCCCAGGCACTCCTCTTAAAGGGCCCACACATATACTTACTCATTGAGGGACTCACTTTCTTTGAGCTTCAGTGCTTGAGCAGCAGCTTGAAAAAGCCAGGGACATATGGGGAGGAACGGAACTGTCTGGTTTCAGGGCGAGGGCTGGAGGGGAAGCTTTCTCCCAGACAGAAGTGCTGGCAGAAGACATTATGCTGTTGTTGTTGAGTCCTTCTCTCATTCAGCCTGCACATGCAGGTGGGCACCATATCTGAGTCTCCATGGATCTAGCTAACACCATTTACCCTGCCCTGATGATTCCATGAAACCCCACCCCACCTAACTTGTACGATAACCCAAACTGCTTCCAGTGGTTTTTCCATGCACCAACCTGTCTTATTGTATGCTACAAACTTTCCTAAAATCTCTCAATGGTTCACAAACCCTATATAAGGAGAATATGGCCTTGGTGAGACTCATACCATTTACTAAGCAGTCCCAAGCCCTGTATTAGCAACAGCCAGACTTGGTTTGCAGTTTAGCTTCTCTCAGTCACCTATAAGCCTATCACAAGTGGCAATCATCTGCAGACAACTTTGTAGCGAATACCAAGTGGCCTGGGGAAGGGCACAGGCAGCAGCTGACCTTGGCTTGTATCAGAGCCTCTCCCAAGAGGCCCCAGAACCAACATACCTGGTAGCCAGCTTTAGACTACACTAAAACACCAGCCAACAGCTTCCACAAATGACACACAGAAAGGGCAGACTTGGTAGGTACCAGAGCCCTGCTAAAGTGAATCCTGTTTCATAGGGACCCCCCACCCTGCAAAACAACTCCTACACTGTAATCGTGGCCAGTCTTCACAACCAAACAACATGAATGTAAATCTCTCCCATTGATGTGCCAATAGCAATCAAGTGTCAACCATGATAGGAGGGCACACACAACTGACACAAGGGACACACCTGGAGAATCTGACTCAGGCGACTGGGGAGACTGCACCACTGGGTCTCACAGGACAACTGTACATAAGGCCACCCTACTAAGACCAGGAGATGTTGGGAGCCCTTTGTAAGGAAATATCAGTTCCTGAAACCCTCAAGGGAGGATAAGCATCAGTTCCTGAATTTCCAAGGGAGGAGTTTTTCTCTCGGCCTTATGTTAATTCATGTTAATCGCAGCTATTGTTTCTGGATACTTGTGGTTTTGTTTTGAGTAGTTTGTTACGAGCAGTTTGTCATGTACTCAAG